>JBAMJV010007113.1:0-105107 GCA_037951105.1 Echinarachnius parma
TGGAATTCATACTTTTGTATAATTTGTATTGATTCAATAGGCTGAATGGAATGAACAAGTGATAAATGCTGACAAACATACCACAAAGGAACGGTTTACATTCACTTGGTCTACACCAGTCCGGTCCAGTTAAAAAAATCCACATGGACTTGGGGCGAATTTACCCCCGAAAATCATAAAAAGAGCCCAGTAAATTTGCAGAGTTCAATGCAAAACAAATTTTAGAGCACTTTTTTCAGGCAGTCAATAATTTTTCTGTTCGAGCAAGTAAAATGTCAAAATTCATGATTTTACTTCCCCAAAATTGGCAACTTCTAGAAAAAAAGTCAATGTGGAGGCTTGCCTAAACCTGATTAGCACTAATCCTAACCACTAAATAGTATTCCTAATCCTCTGTTCAATACTCATTTTGCGAGTATTTAGTTCTTAGACAAAACAGGTGTAGACCAAGCAAGCTGCAAGTAATACCAGAACTTGGCAAATATGATCATTCGACTGGTCATGCTCCAAGGATTTCAAAAAAACCTTACCTTTTTTCATGCTCATTTTTTGGTCATTTTTTAAATTAAAAGAGTGTGTAGAAAAACTAGAAACTAGAACCGCCAAAAAGACGCCAGAGCATAGTATGTAGGATACACGAGGTGGAATATATTACACTTCAGAAATCCAACAAAATCATATGTACAGAACTTTGGGAATTCTATGTCCCTGCAACAGCTGTGACCTCAATTACACAACAATGAAAATCATATTTAGTTAGAATCATTAAAGCAATGCTCCACAATAGGTTTATGTTCTTTGCCTGTTTGGGCAAGTAAAATCATAAAATCATAAAATTACTCGCCAATCAAAAAATTACTTGCCCCAAAAAACAATGCATAACAAATTATCTTTACACGTCTAGGTAATTAAAGGGGTAGTTAATTTTTGGTATAGAGGGCGCTGCACAAAATAATTTTCTTGTGAGATAATGAAAAACTAAGTGTAAAATTTGAAAGAGTATGTAATTCTAATGACAGAATAAACTTTATTTGATCAAAATCGGTTCAGAAACGGCTGAAATATCAATAAATATATCCGATCGGAATAAATTTAAAAACACTTTTTCAAAAATGTTAAAAAGAGGTTTTGAAATAGTTGTTGATGATCTCTATATTTATTCATTATTTCAACAAAACATAACTATGCATAATTTTGTATGAAAAATGGTTGAAACCAATGCTTCTTTAGCGCCCTCTTGTGTTTTAATGGTTCTTTTTTTTTTATTGATAACAGGCTTTTTACTTAGTCGTTTGTAATGTTCTATACCTTTCGAGCATGGTGGACTTTACTATTAGTTTGTAATATTATTGTGCAGGTTTTGGCTAATAAAGCTCAGCCTTACCAAAACTCTACTACCCCTTTAAAGCAAGCCTTCACAATAGGTTTATGTTCTTACTTGCCTGTTTGGGCAAGTAAAATCATGAATTTTTAAATTACTTGCCCCCAGCGCAAAAAATGTACAGGGCAACTTAGGGCAATTTGCCCCCGTAACCTTTGAAATCGTGAATGGTTGTCTTCAGTATAGAATGGGATCTTTATATTCAGTTATAATTACAATGTCTGAGAAAAATAAATATAAAACAATTAAAGACAAGACAAGACAAAAGAGCCCCTGTGAGCCTATAGCCCTCGTGAACATTTACACGGGGGCGATTTTTCTTTCTAAATCTAAAAAATAACCCTCATGAAATCAAAAATATTTTTTGCTTGCCTCGCAAAACAATGCAAAACAAATTGGCCAGTATTCAGAAAGGAGGTTTGTACAAACCATGGTTCAAACTGAGGTTTACATCTGGGCAATTCCAGCGTTACGGACATTACCACCAGACACATTTTTCTCTCTTTAGAACCATCCACAGCAAAAATAAGACAAGAGGAGACGTTTCGAGTCATTGATTCAGTAACTTCAAATAGTCAGTGATAAACATGCAAAGTTTCATGACTGAGGAATGAATATTTGCTGAGAAAAAAGACATTTTGTTTTCGTTACGGACATTACGCTAAACGGACGAAGCATTTTACACAGTTTGTACAATTCCAAAACCCTGTGAGTTCAATCACCAAACATGGTAATATCTTACATTATTTGGATCACAAGATGCTATTCTAAATAGTGATGGAAGCCATTAGTAAATTCAGTGATCTATTTTTTACTCACAGTATGAAATATGACGTTACGGACATTACACTTTTAGCGTTACGGACATTACACTTTTGTCCGGAGGATTTGATTAATTAAAATATATACTTTAGAGCACTCAAAAGACTGAAATTTTAATCTGAAAAGGTACTTTGATTATCAGTAATCAAATTTGGTGCCTTAAATAATAAAAATACCAGAAAATTAGGAAAATATAAGGATTTTCATGAAATTTGCACAGGGTAGTCCCATGTGTGGAGTTTCATGTATGGTTTCCATTTCTCCTATATGGAGACACCCGAGAATAACAAAAATCATGTGAACTGAAAGATATAATCATAGGATCATGTTGTATGGAAAAATAATCCAGAAAAAATCAATAGGATTTGAAATAGAGCCAATTGTTTTTTGACCCAAGTGAACAATTTCGGTGGAATTGCCCATCTATGGAATGCCAATTGTAAACTGATGGAGAGAGAATGTAAATTCCTTACTTGTTAACAATGTTGATGGTACACATTCTCTCTCCATCAGTTTACAATTGGCATTCCATAGATGTAAACCTCGGTTTGAACCATGGTTTGTACAAACCTCCTTTGTGAATACCGGCAAAAATCTTTATTGAGGGAATTAATTATTTTCTTTTAAAGTTTAACAGAAATGTTAGCTGCACGATTGGGCAACCAAACTGTATGATTTTAAAAATTGTACTTGCACATCACTTGCCCTGAGCAACTGGGCAAGTGCTAGTGTCCCGAATAGACTATCAACAATGATAAAATAGAGTACAAACTGCAATATAACTAGGACCGATTGCCCCTGAGGGCAAGTAAAAATTGATGTTAAGCAAGCAGAATTTCATTTTAAAAATGGTCTAGCTGACTAGTTTGGTTGCCAGATCAGGCAACTAAATTATTGATCAACTACGAGAGAAAATGTAATTCCTTACATCAATCTCATCTAGAAGTAATGTCAGGCAAGTAAATTTCTAATATTTTAAAATGATAAAATCCTTAACATTTTTGAAAATATATTGATCAATATTATGTTTTAAAATTGTTTTTGATGATCTCTCTATTGAATAATTATTTTATCAAAACATCACAATCACATTTTAAAATTGAAACACGGTTGAAACGTAAGGTGTCTGGAGGGCACCCTCTTGTGTTAAATGCCGTTTAAAAAAATGTAAACGGCCCTCTAACTGAGCCGTTTATGTTTTACGGCATTCCCTACTAAGACGTGCCCATGACTTGGCATGCGCATTCGGACTAAAGTAAAAGAACTAGTAATTAAAATTTAAGGCAATTAATGTAACTTTGCCACGAAGATGCCATTTTGAACACCAAAAATTGTATTGAAAATATTACACTGTGTTGCCAATTTAAGGATTTTCCAAAATTGCAGCGATTTACGCAATATTAAAAATCGAGTAAAAAAAATAGGGCTAACAACATTGAAATTTATGCTCAAGATTTCTCCTTGTACACTTCATACGACTTGTTATCTTCTTGCTGAAGTGTAGGACTATCAAACGACAAATATGTGGGCCATCGTCCTTGATGGGTTAAGCAGGGCTCGACACTCGCACTGGCCTGGGGCCAGTGAAATTGCACTTTGGGCCAGCAAAAATGTATAAAAGTCATATTTTGGTGGCCCGATCGGGCAAGCAGATTTTCAACCCTACATTGACAAAATAAGAAAATTCTTGTTTACTTCCATGTCATGCTTCATCTATAATCACAGGTTTAATCAGGAAAGAGTGATATCTTGAATAGTAACAAGTTTACTCATGAAATACAATTATCGGGCCAGTAAATTTTTGTTTCGGGCCACCAAAAAAGGGGAAGATATTGTTTCACTGGCCCGACTGGGCCACTGACAAAAAAGGTAAGTGTGGAGCCCTGGGTTAAGCGAATTATAACCGTTAAGTTTTAAATGCTCTTACAAATTTTAGTTAATAAAATTCTGTTTAACCCAAACTGTACTATCCCTTGAACTTTGACCAGGGCTCGACACTTGCACTGGCCCGCTGGCTCGGGGCCAGTGAAATTGCACTTCGGGCCAACCAAAATATAATCAAGTCACATTTTGGTGGCCCGATCGGGCAAGCAGATTTTTTAACCCGGCATTGACAAAATTAGAAAAATCTTGTTTTCTTCTGTGTCATGCTTCTATAATCACATGTTTAATCAGGAAAGAGTGTTATTTAGAAAAAATAAAAAGTTTACTCCTGAAATACAATTTTCGGGGCAGTAATTTTTCTTTCGGGCCACCAGAAAAGGGGAAGAAATTATTTCACTCGCCCGACCGGGCCACTGCCAAAAAAAAAGGTGTGGAGCCC
This sequence comes from Echinarachnius parma, assembly GCA_037951105.1. NCBI lineage: Eukaryota > Metazoa > Echinodermata > Echinoidea > Clypeasteroida > Echinarachniidae > Echinarachnius > Echinarachnius parma. The sequence goes on from JBAMJV010007113.1 coordinate 4,527, forward strand.
TGCTTATAACTATATAGTAAACAACAGGCCCTCGACCCCATAAAATGACAGATTCATTGGTCTCGACTCTCGAGAAAGTGCATCATGACGATCATGACCATTGACATTGACATTGTTGAGCGCGAGTGATAGTTACCCTTGCTGCTTTTCTGGTCTTTGGCTCTTCTCTGAACTTGTTCCTCACGATGGGCAGTCAAGTGTAGAAAGCTCAATTCTATGTGGACATGTGGTGCTGATTTTCCTTAATAATGTCTCTTGAATCTGCAACTGTATGAAAGTGCCAAGTGACTTGAGTAATGACGATTGACGTGTATCGATGTATTGTAAAAACTAAAAAGGCAAGTCAAATGCAACTCGCAATTGCACTTGTAATTGGTATTTGCTGTTGCATGCTGGACGTGTTATTGATGACCTTGCTCTGCGTTCAATATTGATTGGTTCCAGTCAAAATCACACTCCTTGCAGAAATTTTACAACAAATTACAACCCAATCAATCATGAATGAGTGAGCTCTGTGCACTTGTATTGCAAACATTGCATGCATGCACTGCACTTTGCATTGGTTTGAATTGCATGCATATCATGCATGCGTGTCAATTTTTGTTTACTTGAAACACGCCCTCTGAGTCGAAATTTGAAAAGCAAAATGGCGCTGTCCATGGCACGTTTTCTCCGGCCAGTCGTCAATGGCTTGACATTTTCCTCGGTCATTTCACGAAGAGTCGTAGCAAGATCACTGTATCTGACATCATGTGTACAGTGCGAGACGCCACGAGAGGAAGTTCCGATCAAAGACAACCCTTTCTATGATAAATATGCAGATAAAATCAAGGAACTTAGGAGGTACGTAATTTTGCTGCTGCGGCCAGCTATCTAGTAGAGAGGCTTCACTTGCTAAATATCGCCCCGGCGCTCCGGCATAGGCCACCGGCAATATGCGGTCCATGTATCAGCTGCCTTGTAGGACTGTAGCGCCTGCCCTTGCGGTCCGATTTAGCGCGGCGGCCGGCGGCTTGCACATCGCCGAGTGAGCGGAGCTAGCTGAGCCGTATTGCAGTGCAGTGTTAGCATTTATAGTATAAGTAACTGACCATCTAACTGTGACTGTCACAATTATGACAATGAATGGCTAAAAATCACAAATTAGACAATCTAAATTTTAACCCGTGAATGCCTCCAGGCAAAAGGCAAAAAAAGCCAAAAGACAAAGACTTTATTGTTTTAGAAACTTTTACTTTTACAATTGTTATTTGTTTGAATTGGTTTGAATTGATAACTATGAAAATAAAAACAAACCTTTACTTTAGTTTATGCTCGCCTTTGCTCTGGTTAAAATGCTAAATTAAATTTTTTAAATTCATAATCATATTTGTTTTTGATTGTTATGAATATGACTGAGTATTTTATTTTGTTTAATTTATTTCATTATTTATTTTGTTATTTTTGTTTATTGTTTATTTTATTGTTTATTTTATTAAATTTATTTGTAGTTTGTTTGTTGTTGTTTTTTTTGTTTTTGTTTTTGGGGGGCGTGTTATCAAACTTGTACTTTATATGTTGGGGGGGGGGGGGGGGATGTGGAGGACAAATTTGAATTTTGAAATTGAATCTTGTCAGAATTTTAGACTGTTAACTGTACCATTCTGGGTGTCTGGGGAAAGGTAATTGCCTTTTCATCTCAAGAAAGACGTCTAGAAGAGAGTCTAGAAGGGAAAGAGAGAGCGAGATTTGCTGCTGAATCAGCAAGATGAAATGTAATTATGTAAATATACTTTTTAATGTTATTTGGACGAATAAAACTTATAATAATAATAATAGTGGATACTTATATAGCGCACGTTCCGTCTTTCGACGCTCGCGGCGCTTTGGGAAAAGAGAAAAACGACTAAACAAACAAACATACAAACATACAAAAACAAATTAGAGTATACCTATTTTTCAAATAAATAAGTTTTCAACCAAGTTTTAAAAGTATCCAAGGAAGGTGATTGGCGAATCTCAATGGGGAGATCGTTCCAATGTTTTGGGCCAAGGTATGAGAAGGAACGATCTCCCCATGAGCGTTTTACTCTGGGTACTTGGAGGGATTGTGTGTTAGATGAGCGAAGACTACGTGAAGGTGTGTACATTGTGAGGCTATTTTGTAAGTAGGCAGGGGCAGATAAATGAAGTGAATGATATACAAGTAATAACATTTTAAAGATAATGCGTTTCTCAACAGGAAGCCAATGGAGGGATTGAAGGATCGGTGTTATGTGTGAAGATTTCTTTGTGTATGTAAGTAGTCTGGCTGCAGAATTCTGTAGACGTTGGAGCCTATTAACTTCTTTTTGGGGGAGATTACCAAACAAAGAGTTAGAAAAGTCAATGCGAGATGAGATCAATGCATGAATCAATGATTCAGCAGCAGAGGGTGACAAATACTTCCTAATAAAACTCAAATTGCGTAATTGAAATCGAATGGACTGTGATACATACGATATGTGGTTATTGAAGGTAAGATTAGCGTCAAAAATAACACCAAGATTACGAGCAGTTTGGGCAGGTTTTACATTACAATTTCCAATCCTAATTTGACACTGGTCATGATTAATCTTTGACAACATCTGTTTTGAACCAAATAATACAAACTCTGATTTCCCATCATTCAACTTCAATCCATTACTTTCCATCCACATTTTAACATCATCAAGACAAGACTCAAGTCTTGTGATTGTGCTAGAAAGGGCATTGACAGATGGGGGAAATGAAACAAACAGTTGAATGTCATCTGCATAACAGTGGTAACTAATATTGTGTTTACAAAAAATGTTACTAATAGGTTGGAGATATAGAGAAAAAAGGAGTGGTCCGCCTACCGACCCCTGTGGAACTCCACATGTGAGGATAGTGGGGTCGGATGTCGCTTCATTAACTCTAACACATTGTGAGCGACTTGACAAATATGATTTAAACCAATCAAGGGCGAGACCATGTATACCAAAAGATTGTAGCCTGTGAATCAGAATGTCATGTTCCACCGTATCAAAAGCTGATGACATATCTAGCAGAGTTTAGCTTGATTCACTGAATCTATTCTCCAGCTCCAATAAAGTTTTAACTTATTATTCAAATGTAGACAAACTCACAAAAGAATAACCTCAAAATTTCACTCTTTACCGATCTATATGCGGTTTGAAACCAGACTTCTTCAGATTCAAAGAAGTAAATAAAGACTTAAAGAGATACTGAATCTGTCAACTTAGATAAAAGCAGTTTCATTAATAATTGTTACCATACTGTTTTATTTAGTTAGTTATCATGACTGAATCTTCTCTAGCTATTTAAAGACATCATGTTCTGTTATCCCTCACACATAGGTTCATTACAATAGGGTTGTGCGGAGATCAACCTCTTCCGCCCGCTGCACTATCCAACGGAAACAATTTTTTTGTCGGCTGATTTCTCCCTCAATTTACCAGCAAATGCAAAAAAACTTTCGTAATATGTGATCACCAATTCATATACTTTGATAATAATTACCGACTTTGTTGTTTTGAAGACCGCAAAATGTAGAAATAAAATGATTATTTCACGTCCGTTTTCCTTACCGATGCGTCCTAAAACACGCCGGTCAACTCTTGAACCGGCAACAGTGTACGAATGGCTGGTATTGTTATCTCCAGCGCATTTGCATATATTGCGTGTAAATGGTTCACCTGAGTGAACCATTTACTTTGTAGATGTGTTATCCCTCTACTTTGCTCCAGCATCAGATCCAGAGCGCTTTGAGACCAGACTGCATCTCATAAAAGAAGCGAAGAAGAGTGATGCTGAAGATGCTGAAAATCTGGCTAAGATGAAAAGCAGTTTCATAAATAATTGTTTCTGTTTTCGTTTAGTTAGTTTTTAGATTTTGAATCATGACTGTATTTCTCTCTAATTCAATAAAGCCAACACGGTCTGTTTTCCTATGATCTATTTTATTTCTTCAGATCCGATACAGAGCAGTTTGAGACCAGATTTCATCTGACAGAAGCAAAGAAGATTGATTCTGATTTTACTGGCAAAGATGAAAAGCTGTTTCATAAATAATTTGTACAGTTCTATTAATTTAGATATGACTAAATCGTCAGAGCTCTATTTTGATTTAAAGCCATATATGCGTGGGTTATAATGGGTAGTCAGCAAATTCCAACTCGCACTCCACCGTAATCTCCCGAGGTAAACTCACGATATGTGTTGGATCGATCGAAGAGCGGTGCTTCGAAATATCTGAACACGGGCCGCCTTATGAAATTGCATGCAGCAAACAGCTGGTATCTGTATACCGAGCGAGTTTCTCGAGCTGTCACCTAAGGCAATACATATCGCTGATAAGATCAAACAGCGGCACTTTGAAGTCGGTGCGGTTAAGCGTGTTACGTAATATTTTTCGCTCGTAAACATCTCTGATGGATCTCCATTTCGACTAGTACAAATATTCCGAACTCGACTATTTTTGATGCATTTTCGACTCGGGTGTTCGGAAGTGGGACAGCTTGCGATCGCTACTTATAACTGAGCCAATGGGGATTACGTACCGTGCGTAAAAGTGCGCAATATGGATCCACGCGTCTAATATACCGGTCTGAATTCCCTTTAAGCCATCCCGTTCTGATTTCCCTCTACTTTACTCCATCAGATCCGATTCAGACCGCTTTGAGACCAGACTTGATCTTGATCTCATTTCAAAGATGAAAAGCGGTTTAATTCTAGTAAATAACTGATACTGTTTTACCTATGTTGTTCTCAAAATGTTGAATAAAAACTGAATTTTCTCTAGCTATTAAAAGCCATCACATTCTATTTCCCTCTATTTAATTCCATTAGATCCGATCCAGAGCAGTTTCAAACCAGACTTCATGTCAAGAAAGAAGCAAAGAAGATTGAATTTGAATCTGACTATTAAAGCAGTTTCATGAATACCTTTTTTCTGTTTTATTTATGAACTTAGTCTCTTAAACATTTTAAAAAGTCATCTGTTTTGCCTCATTTTTTCCCCCATCAGATCCGATCCAGATCGGTTTGAGACCAGACTTCATCACATGAAAGAAGCAAAGGAGAGGAAAGGAGGTGCAGAGTCTAACAAAGATGAAACACAATCGGTATGACAAGCCTCTACACTGATTGCTTATTTTCACATTTTACTTGCTGGAACAGAAAATTTACTTGCCCAATGCCCATTAAAAAAAAGGTGATAATAAAGGTTAAATTATTCACGCTAGGTAATTTGATCTGCTCGCCTTGCTCAGTAAATTTCTCACTTGTTGCTAGATGGGATTTGCATATATGAAATCATGATATTTTGTTGGTCCTGAAGTTAGATTGTGGGCCCATTTACTTCTGATATGTTTCTCTTTTTCTTCGTTTGCAGTAACAATGTTGACTCTTTATTGAAAAGTAATTGATCAGTATTGAGATATTTAAATGCTTTGCTTTTCTTGAGTTCCAAACTGTTGTGTCTTTTAAATCTAAGTTTTGATTCCTGTATCCCACAGCTGTCAGAAAAACCAAGTCCCGAACCGATGTCCCCTGCAGGTTCCGGCAAGCAAAAGGTTTGTGAAAAATTTGTATTCATCAACATCTTCAATAATAAAAAAAAATAGTATTTGTTTTGTTTGCTTCATTTTAAGTTTGATATAGATTTGAGATATAAATAATTGAGCAGTAATTGTGTACTACCTTTTGTCAAATAACCGAGCATGGTGACTTAGTGGTTAGAGTGTCCGCCTCATGCACGGGAGGTCCCGGGTTCGAACCCAGACCGGGTCATACCAAAGACTTTAAAAATGGTACCTTCTGCCTTCTAGCCAGGCCCTCAGCATTTATAGAATGGGGAAGGGAAAGTTAATCACACGAGTTACCAGATGACTGGCCCCCTTCTGTAGTGTGGCCTAGGGCTAATGAATCGGAGATAGGCGCCGCCTTATGTGCAAAAATTGGCACAGGAAGGACTTTAACCTTTTGTCAAAAATGTAATGACTGAATTCCTGTCCCATATCTTTCCATCTTGTATTTCATGTCACCAGGATGTACATGTCACAAGAGTTGAGTTGAGGAAATGGATAATTTGGTATACATGTAATGTTTAATATTAATTATCTATTATAACAAAAAATTATTTGATTAATTATTTGATGAATGTTTCTCTCGTTTCCAACAGAGCCTTGATTCTGTTGTCGATGTCGACCTTTTGAGAGGCCATACAAAGGAAGAAATAACAGAGGTAATATATAAAAGTATTAACTCCTATCTTGACAATTTAGTATATATTACAATTTGAATTTTCATGGTAGCACCGACAATTTCTGTTGCTCTGTTTTGGAATTTCTCATCCACTAAAAAAAAAAGTCAGGTTCATTATTTTTCTTCTCATATTCGTAAAATATTCATGACAGTCAATATGGGCCCTAAATGGGTCAGTTTGTCTCTGAAGAAGATTCTGCTAGGATAACATATGTAGGCCCCATATTGACATTCATTTAATAGAACGGGCAATATTTTAGTAGATAAGGAGTTTTCAGCTTCATTTATTTTAAATATTCTTCAGACATGTATTCACCAGGGCCTGACAATAGCACTGGCCCATTGGACCAGGTACACTGTTACTTGCCAGACTGGGCAAACTAGATTAACCTATTCCCTACTAGAATTTGCAATCCCCATAGAGTTAAACAGGGCCCACCAGATCCCTGTAGGCAATTGGTTAACACTTATGATATTGGGTGATTTCAAGTATGGTGTTTGGGGTTGGTGTTAGTGCTTATTAAACACTAACACCGGCCTTAGGCACCATATTTGAGATGACTTCGTGTTAGGATGGTATACAGTGACATTGGGGGATTTCAAATATGGCGCCTAAGGCCGGTGTTAGTGTTTAATAAACACTAACACCAACCCCAAACACCATACTTGAAATCACCCAATGTCTTTGTTCTTCTCTTACTTCTTCTAGTTAAAATTGTAATCATGTTTTTTTAAATTTTAAATCATAGATCTGGCGAGATTACCACACAGACAAAGACTTCATCTGTGCAGTCATACCCGTAAGTCCATTCACTCCAACTAACATTTTTGAAGTAGGGTATGTGATATTTACAATATAATTCTGAAAAGTATTATGACTGTTAATTATCATTGAGATTTGTTTTCACTCTAAGAGTAAACTCTCATTGATCAATCATGTAAAGACCTTCAGAGTTTCTATGTAATATACACTTTTGGGGAACGTTTTATTTTTGTTAAAGAACAAAAAAGAGCTTCTTCGACAATTAAAGATAATATTTTTTGTGTATTTGAACAGATCAATGAGGGCCTTACATTGCATATTGCATCATTTGTTTTTCTCTCCAGAGTGATGTATACAACAGGATTCATGAAAAAGCCAGGGAGTGTCCTATGGTAAGATTTCAATCTTTCAAAGGCCGAGCACATGGTCACCTCCTATAAAATACAGTATTTTGATTGTGATGATACTCTTTCTGTTAATTATTTTTCCTTTATAGATAACTTTAAGAGTTAAAACATCTCATGCCTCCTTTTTAGTCCCATCTCATTAGGTGGGAGTGAGTTTTTGGCAATTGAGTTCTGCAATACCATCTTGCAGATCAGGGATTTTCTCTGTGATGCCAATTTATCAATAATGATTATTTATCATTATAGAAATATTAATTTAGAAAAAAACGTAAGATAGCTAAATCTGGTTTATACTGTACTCTTAAACTTTAAACTGGATTATCCCTGAAATGCTAAAAGTGACTGAGCGCCCTTCTCTTCCTCTACCAATGATATAAACCGTACACTTCCCTATTAACCAGTTTCAGAATAAAATACTTCAATTTTGATGTAAATTACAGTATCTGTATCCGATGCTGACAATGATGACTATTAATTCTTCTTGGCTTAATTTGGTGATCACAGTTGTTATTTCACATCATTATCGTTCTATAAACAGTCAAACCTGTCTTAGTGGCCACCAAAAGTGATCCCTGCAGAGAGAAAAAAGTGTTATGGAATCTGTTTAAAGCCCTCTGAAGACAGAGCCGACTCAACCCGATTCAACTGGTTTTCATTCGGATCTGCTCAGTTTTCAGTGCCTCGCGACACACATTTTGCAAGTCGAGAGACAGTCGGATGTCAATTGAGGCCGATTCAACACGATGAAACGGATCCGACCGACCGGGCCCAACTCTAGCCTGATTGAAACCAGTCGGATCGGGTCAAGTCAGCTCTTTCTGCAGAGGGCTTTAGATGGAGGTCACCTGTCTACAGTGACCACTTTTTTTTCCCCCAATGTGGTCGCTATAAACAGGTTTGATTGTTTCTGTTTTGGTAATACATGTAACTCTTTGTGTGTCTAATTATTAAATAAAATGGTCAAAATATATACCAGTGACATTTCTCATCCTTTTCATGCTATTCAAATTGCAGTTTTTGTATCCGATTCCAAGGAATGAGGGTTATGAGTTCTTCTTTGCTCAGTTCGACAACCACAGCTGTCACTTTACCTCCGTCATCAACTATCAGGTAAGACTTGGGTTTGGTGTGAGAGGGGGTTTATCAGAGTTTAAAAAAACAGAAAATATAAAGAGCTTGTACTCTTAAAATTACCTTGTTATATCTTGAGCTCTTTAAACTTATATCCAGTATATATGTAAAGTGCAACATATCCTCTTGATATCTCAATGCTCAAAGTAATGTATTATTGCTGGTCATCGGATACATATGCTACGATCTCTACGCACTTAAAGTGCACATTTCCACTCCCTTGGGAGCATTCCAGCCAGGCTACCTATTACCGGTGTGCACAATGCACACGTGCACACGTCTCTCATTTCCAACAGAGGACCTGTAATATCCATCTGGGTGGAGAGTAGCAGTGTGGATTAAGATCCCCTCTTCGTTTTCATAGTCTTTTTCAGTAAAAGAACATTGTGAGAAATGTCTGTGCAAAATATAGTTATTTCCTTTCTTTAATTTTGCTTTAGTTCTAATAATTGGATTCCACATACTTTCCTTTGCAGGCTTACCAATAGAATGCACCAGCCTTGTTGATCCTCACGCTTAACCTAGGACCTATAGGGTCTCTTTCAGTAGAAGAACATTGTGAGAAATGTCTGTGCAAAATATAGTTATTTCCTTTCTTTAATTTTACTTTAGTTCTAATAATTGGATTCCCCATACTTTTCTCTGCAGACTTACCAAGAGAATGCACCAGCCTTACTGATTCTCACCCACTACCCGGACCTACAGGAAGATAAAGGTATGTATCTAGGTATTTTCAAAGAATCCTTCTCTGACTTCCCAGTCAGGCAAACAATGTTTTGTTTTTAGTTAGAAGCAAATTTAAGAGAAGAAATTAGTAAAAATGTGAACAAATACAGTGCAGGGTTACCAGCAAATCTGCAGTGTGCAGGTAGGACTTTGATGTAGCATGTTATATTTTGTCATACAAACTTGTTATTTGCTCTTATTAAGTATTATTTTGTTGCCCATTTATATACAGTCTTATCAAATTTAAATTACTGCTTTGAGTATTTGGGCTTGATTGATACTGATATTTTGTAGAATTCTGATCAACAAAGCTGTTACTCGTTAACAATATTTGTATGCCTTCGCCAACGAAGTGGACATCCGTCCGTCCTGTTTTCGTTCTCGTGATATCTCAAGAACCAGTTGACAGATCAATTTCAAACTTGGTATGAGTGTACATATTGGGTTGACAATAATCTGATTAGATTTTGGGGGTCATGAGGTCAAAGGTCAAGGTCACATGGCGCAATATGCAAAAATAGCTTGAAATGGCAAAATCTCAAGAACCGAATGTCAAATTTCAATCAAAATTGGTATGTGAATGTATCTTAGAGAGTCGATGAAACCGTACAATTTTGGGGTTATGAGGTTAAAGGTCACGGTCACAGGACTCAATAAATACATGCAAAAATAGCTTGTAATGGCACAATCTTAAGAACTGAATGTCAGATTTCAATCAAACTTGGGTACCTGAATTTATCTGAGGGAGCCAATGAAGCCATACAATTTTGGGGTCATGAGGTCAAAGGTCAAGGTCATAGGACTCTATAAATACATGCTAAAATAGCTGGTAATGGCAAAGTCTCAAGAACTGAATGTCAGATTTCAATCAAACTTGTACCCGAATGTATCTTATGGAGCCAATGTAGCACTACAATCTTGGGGTCATGAGGTCAAAGGACAAGGTCACAGGACTCATTATACATGTATGCCAAAATAGCTCGTTATTGTGATATCTCTAGATCTGGTTGATGAATTACCATCAAAATTGAGTTTACAGTATTAATGTATTAATGTATTAATGCAGTATGAATGCAGTGCATGTTAATTTTGGCTTGATATAAAAATTGCATGATAGCGGAGGCATAAGATCCATCTAGTTTTTTTTTTTCATTTTTATCATACAGGAATTGTGCTGATGAGAGGAGAAATGGACACAAAGTTTGTGGTGAGTCAATTTTAGTAATATGCAGTACTCGCAGAAGAATTTAATTGAGATGGAAATTGCCTAAAAGGCCATAGCAGAACATTTGTTTAAGGAATGAAATCTGTTAATAAACCAATAAGTTCACAATGTACTCATTTGTGGAATAGAATAATACCACAAACCAACTATTCATATGCAGAGCTGCCAAGTCTCCCTGATTTTGCAGGAGACTCTCTGCAAATAGACCAAGATTAATGCAATGGATTTTATCCCATCAGACGATCTCCTTGATTATTGAAATAATATTGTCATTAGGTTTTTATCATGCATTTCATAGATATCTCCCGGATTTCTGATGAAATTTCCCTAAATCTTCCTGATTGTTGAATGTCAATGTTGGTAGCTCTGCATATGAATTCCTACAATTGTTTTACATATATTTGTATGATTTCAAAATATATTGATATTTTCTTTCTTTTCTCATTCTGTTTTCAGTCGGTTCAAGACGCCCAGTTCCTTGCTAACCAGCTGCAGCTCTACTACGCCACAGACGACTCCGCCCGACAAGCACTCCTCACAAACTTCAACCACAGACCAACTGAATTTAGGCACACAGACCTTGTCGAACAGCTCTCGAATACCACAATCAGCTAATCTTACTATTTTGTAAAACGTCGTACATCCACTGTCGATATAAGCTAATGTGTACATTTGTGAAGAGTGTTCCCTGCTAATGAGGTATGTAGCTACAGTGCTACTACCCCATATGAGGACTGGTCGAAAGACACTTCTTACAAACTTCAACCAGAGACCAACCGAGTACAGGCACATGGACCTTATCGAACAGCTCTCATTTACCACAATTAGCTGATCTTGCTAGTCCGTTAGCTGTGCATCCAATTTTGATATGAGCTGATGTGAACATTTGTGAAGAGTGTTCCTTGCCATTGAGGTACATCGCTGCTGCCCTACTAACCCATTATGAGGACATATCGACATACACTTCTCACGAACTTCAACCAGAGACCAACTGGACATTGTCGAACATCCCTCATTTACCACAATTAGCTGATCTTGCTAGTTTGTTTGCTGTGCTTCCACTGTCGATACAAGCTGATGTGGATATTTGTGAGCAGTGTCATCGGGTACCTACCGTGCCATCAGATATAGCTATATCATACAGCTCTGGTTGTGCCCCTTTGAATTTGAGAGAAAAAACATGCACCGAGTGACTAAATGTGGCATTTGGTAAATATACCCTCTTGGGACTTCTTTTTAAAAACGTGTGAGGGTTGATAACAATAGTTCTTGGCCGTTTTCATTTGACTTCAGGGCAAAAACAAGCAACCAGAGGATTTCAGACATATGGAGATTGCTGGACAGTTCTTGAACAGTCCATTGGGACTTCTATGGAACAATTTATTCACAAATATATATTGTTGAAGATAATGAAATTAAATAAAATGATAAAAATGCCCATGCATTTAATTTAATGTTTATATTTTGTGTTTCTATCTGTTCTACAAAGAAAAGAACATTATTGAAGAGGTTTCCTGCCATCACAACATATACATTTGTAACCACAGCACACTCAAGCAATGAAACTACCGAAGTAGTGACGTCCCTTTCTTATGTTTGTTTACATAGTAATGGTTCTAAACAACTTGTCTTTTAATTCGGGCTTACGGTAGTGGCTTGGAGATTGACAATTGACTTCTTAGCAACCACTAGGGCACACATTTCTAGCTTGCCCAACATTGTTTAGAACCATTACCATGGCAATGTGACTTCGGTACTCTATACATAATGCAATAGCCCAGTTACGTAACATATTTTGGCCTTTTTATCCATTTTATCTGTTCAACCTTGGGTTAGCTACATGTATTTGTATTTATTCTAGCGAAGCAGGTTACTAAATGGGACCGGCTATATCAAAACCCTGCATTTGGCGGTAATTTTTTTTAGATTGTTATAATACTTGAAAGACCTTATCACAAGCTTTCATTTGATGCTTTGTTCTAACAAATTGGTCCATAATTGGCGAAGACAGGATTGTTTCCATTTTACAATCATATGTCTTTTACACATATTATGTGAACTTAAAATGCCCATTTCTCCAAGACATGAATTACTGACAAGTGCAGGGTTTTGCTATAGACGGTCACAAATATTTCAGCTGTCGCATGAAAATGACAGTTAGAAATTGAATAACGGATTTAAAATTGGGTTTCAATATGCCTTCAACAGGCACTCTCTCAACAAAACCTTCCATCCTCAGTACACATATGAGAAAATACACAAATGAATTGAAAATTAGAAATCCCAAATTGAAACCAACCAAGATATTTTAATACTCCACAGGCCAATTTTCCAACAATATTAAACCTCCTTGTTAATACAACCATGATATTCTTTTTAAAAGAAATGTTAGGGGGTTAATTTGAATTTGTTTTTGCATGAATGAATACAGTAAAGACACCATGCCGACACTCGATTCGGTTCAATTACAAAATTGTGAACAAAAACACAAATTGATAAAATATGTAAAATAAAATAAATTCAACACAAAACTTATCTTTTAAGAAAGTCATAACAATGCAAAATGATAAATGAATTTCACCTATATCTACTATTTACACAACAAACATAAACATGCAAGGTAAAGTACAGTGTCACTACATTATAAGGGCTATGAGACCCTGAAAATTACCATGTAGAGTGTTTTCAACTGATCATATGCTCTATCGATTGATAATATAATTAATATTTGAATATTTTTGACAGTTATGAGAGAGATTCCATTGTATGTTTTTAACTAATGATACATTAGAAAGGAAGGTAACTTAATATAAGTCATAATTTATAACTATATCGATGAAAATGGAAGGATGATATTAAAGGAAACACAAATGCAAGTTTATAACTTGTGGATCTCCGAAGAAATTATTGATGTACGCCCTACACGCATTAATTTGGACACTAACACCAAGATGTTATTTCACACACAGACAAGAGAGGTACATTAATAATCTCACCCTGAAAGGCCCATAAAAAAGAAGAAGTTGAAGACACATATCAATTTATGTCACACAGAAGTTTGTTAATAATCTAGTTCATAAATGACAAAAGAGTGGACATTTTCTTAACAATTTTCTGTGATGACTTTTAAAGGCTAAATTATATTTACCTATAAAGATGAGTAAGAAAATAACGATCTCTAAATGATGCCGTGGGGAAAAAGTAAATATGCTATAAATATATGTACAAGGGAATATTTCACAATTTTCTACAAATAAATAAAGGGAAACTATAATACATTGTATGTCCCCTATCTGGATACTCCTCACATGCTATAAAACAATACATGAATAACATTCTATTTTTTATTTTTTTTTACAAACTACTCTTTATTTTAAGGGGGAAATCAGCCTAACAAGGGTTCACTTGATTTGATCAAAAACAATCCAAGTACCATTGCAGCAGTGAAAATACAAGTAAAATATGTTAAGTTAACAAATAAGATAGTTAATTGCAAAAACTTCTTAATTCCTGACCAATTTTACGCTAATTTCGCCAGACTTTGGATCCTCCTCATTCATTCATGGTCAGTAGGAACAGCGCTTATACAGGGTTCATACCCTTACTTTCAAGTCAAATTCCATGACTTCCCAATTCCCAATGACCATCACATCAAGAATTCCATGCCTTTCCCCAAGACTTTTAACCACTTTAAACAAGGTTATCTTTTTTTTTTTACTTCTTTCAGTAATTTTTTTATAAAATGCAGATAAAATGAAATTCCAGGACTTTCTATGATCCATTAGATCATTTTACAATTTTCCCTGACTTTCAAGGCCTGGAAAACAAAAAAGTAAACAATTCCATGACTCTCCAGGTTTTCCAGGCCCTGTATGACCCCTGTAATATTGTCTCACTGTTGAGCACAAAACCAGCAGCTCATAAACTCGTTTATGTATATCTCTCAGTGAGAATTATTAATCTCACAAAAACAAAAACAAATTTACAGATTGAATTACTATCTAAAGTTAGTGGGGGGGAAAAAATGTAAATTGCCTTGAAATTTAAAAGGTATCTTACACAATTGACTGCAGCTAGTGATCATGGCTCAAAACTGCCAAAATAAATACTAGTGAAGACATTTCAGCTCTACCTATTAAAACATGCGATATCGAAAGACAACATTCTTTCCATGCACGCAAGTACAACTTTGATTTGTTTTCTACTTTCAATTTGAATGCCTGTAATGCAGCTAAGAACTTGTAAAATAAACTTTAAAAGTCTATCACATTGAACATATCTAAAAGATGTATTAGCTATACTTAGTTCACTATAATTAGTGACATATCAAATAACCATAACTATTACAATGCTCTTTAAACAATGTCAGAATTGTCAAAATAAAGGTTTTAACAAATATTGGTGTATTGCGTCAAGCATCTGGAGAAGAAAAAAAATGGAAGAAAAAATCTTTCACAAAAATGATGTCATTGTTAAATTTCCAATTTACACTATTATATGTATATTTCAGGTACAAATTTTGACTGACCAACAAAATCACATATTATATGTATATTTCAGGTACAAATTTTGACTGACCAACAAAATCACACTTGATTAATTTGATAAAAATTAGTTATATTTTAAACTTCTATTATGTACACAAATATACATACTGGCAAACATTCAAAATATATCAACAATATTCACCCGCACATTTTAGTTACGTTCTTTTACGATTAAACTGTCTATTACCTTTTAAAAACGAACAAGATTCTGTATATTCGTTTGTGTGTGCTGCTTTTACTTTTCATATACTTCACAAATGAATACCAAGGGTGCAAAGATTGCAGTCAAATGGCATCATGTGATCTCGACAATGACAGAATAAATCCACAGCTATATTAAACATAAATACACATCAGCCGTCGCATTTGCTATGCATTTAGTAAAGAGTAAAAACAACCCAACATGATAGTGACAGTATAAATCCACCACTATAAACATAAATACACATCAGCCGTCACATTTGCAATGCATTAGTCAGAGTTAAAAAAAACCCAACATGATAGTGACAGTATATATTCACCACTATAAATACAAATATAAATTACCTATGCACTGTATTTATTAGTCACTGTGAAAACAGCCCAACATAAAACACACAATGTAAACACATGTGCAATTCAGCCTTCGGCTGCCAGGCATTTGTGCGAATGAACTCTTTTGAATCTGATTTTGAATACTGTAATGTAGCACATGGGCAACAACAGTACAAATTTTCCATCACAATTATGAATATAAATACATTTTTTGTGCGTGTTACTCACTAATGAAAACAGACCGCAGTATATAGGAACATTACGAGTTTTGAATTCCATCTCGCACTACACAATACAATATGATTGTCATGCATGGGCAGTGCCTGACATTGGATCACACGTTGGTTTAGATTTGTAAATTAGATGTGCAGTGCCATATTGCGAATGCTCTGCGCACAGTGCATAATACAGTGAACAATACACTGACTCGGTGTTATGCAGTGCGCACAAACTAGCCTAGTTCAAAATGGCGACTCGCAGTGTGGCATCCCAATGCCTGATAACCTTTAACCCCCAGACACTATTGGGTAGCCTTCTTTCAATGCCATTAAAATTATTAAGAAAACAGTCTGCAACTTTATCCGTAACAAGGTTTAGAGTGCAAAAAAACACTACATGCATAGTCAAACCTGCCCCAGCGGCCACCTGTCTATAGCAGCCAATCTGCCTACTGTGGACACCAAAAGTGATCTCCCTAAAGAGAAATACTGTTGTTATGGAAGGCTGCCAGTAGAGATCACATATCTACAGTGTCCAATATATTCTGTTTCCCTCAGGTAGGTCGCTATAGTTTAGTTTGACTGTACATGGTTTAGAGTGCAAAACACTACATTTATATCACACTGAAGCCTAGCTTACAAAGGCTCTCCTCTTTCAGGTCAATTTCTTTCAGGTGGTCAAAATGACACATCAGATAAGAATCCCACACCATAGATTTGTGTATTGTACATCCTAATTCATCAGTGGCCAATACAAGCGGCCAGTGGTTCAGTGGCCAGATGAAATTGCTGGTGGCACCTGGGCCACTGTTAAGAGCAAGCCCCGCTTACACTATTAGCTATAAATAACATCAGACATCGAGTGATTTCATACAATCAGATATTATATTACTAAGTGATTACATAACATCAAGCCCCCAGATTAAGTTTGGGTAGTTCTCCCTCAGTGCCTGGTGAAGTTCCTCTGCGTGCTCGGCCCCCGTCGTTTCCACTACACATTTCACCTGCAAATAGAGAAAAAGGAAACAAAAGAAAAAGGGAAACTCATTATTCATTTCATGTCTACATGGCAACTGTAATGTTAGTTGAATCATAATTCAAACAAGACAGATCTGTGGTGACACAACGCTAGAACTTTCGTCCGCGCATCGCATCCCTCAGTCAGCTTGATAAAGGGCAGCAGAAGCGGCCGAAACCTAGCTCTCTAGCATTGTAAGTCAGCAAACAATTAATACTCAAAGACAGATCATGATAGACGTGTGCAAGGTTAAACTCTTTGAGTGCCTATTTCACACATTTTCACCACACAATACATTCAAATGCCATAGAGCTGTAAGATCCCTGACATTCAAAGCGTTAATAACACACAGAGACATTAATTTTTTGAATGCTAATGAGTAAGGAAGACAATTTGCAAACTAAAAATTACAGTAACATGAATCAATATTTAATAATCATTAAACTTGTCATGTACAGGTCTAAAAAAATATGGATTAAAATACTCTTAAACCCAATTGAATTGAATTGAAAAAGATCAACATTCACAATATTAATGCATTTCTATTCCTTCTTTAACTTCTTTAGCCTTAGTGAATTAATTGTTGTCATAAGCTTGGGAAAAAAGATGACCCAATAAAACAGCTGGAAATGAAAGGGATTAATGGGAAGAGACCAATCCTTACTTGAACGTGATATATTGCACTTTTCAGGAATGCCCTCTCGTGAAATATGTCCTTGATGCTGCAAAGAAAATGAAAGGATGTACAAAAATTAGACAAAGAGTATAAATTATACACCAATACATTGATCAAGCTATTAAACAGAAATTACTTAACTGGAACATACCAACAAAATCAATACATATTTGACCTACTGCCAAAGAATATAAATGTCAAGATTATGGACAAATAATAATTTAACTGGTGCATAGACTTGAATGAAATTGATATCATCAACATAGGCAGTGGCCTTTTTGAAGAAAAACAAAAATAATTGATGCCATGAGGCATTGATACCTAACAAGCCACATCAATCAATTTCTTATGTACAGAAATTAACATTTTAATTGAAATTCGTTGTTGTTTGCTAATCCTGGAACCTATTTCATCAAATTTTGAGTTGCTTTCTATCAACACAAAGAACTGTACGCGTACTTGAGAGAAATTGCCTTGATATTGAATGCAACTTTATGCTTTATAAACGTCCTGCAAAATGGCCCCATAATATGATTAAAAGAAAAAATAATGTTCATAGGTTCATACCTGACACCGTGGTCTTTGATGATCTTGGTCAACTCTGCGATGCCCCCCGGCCGATCGCTGACCGTTACAATGAATCGAATCATGCGGCCATCGGTTGCCAAACCCCGCTCCAACACACGTCCAAGCACCGTTGTATCGATGTTGCCACCACACAGTGGTAGCACAACTCTGTTGAATAAAATGTGGAGTTGTATCAGAATAAATAAACAGAGATGCGATACTGAGCATTGATTGAATCAATGAATCATGCCGCCATCTGTCGCCAGACCTCTCTCAAACACACGTCCAAGCACCGTAGTATCGATGTTGCCACCACACAGTGGTAGCACAACTCTGTTGAATAAAATGTGGAGTTGTATCAGAATAAATAAACAGAGATGCGATACTGAGCATTGATTGAATCAATGAATCATGCGGCCATCTGTCGCCAGACCTCTCTCAAACACACGTCCAAGCACCGTAGTATCGATGTTGCCACCACACAGTGGTAGCACAACGCTGTTGAATAAAATGTGGAGTTGTATCAGAATAACTGTACAGAGATGCATTACTGAGCATCGATTGAATCAATGAATCATGCCGCCATCTGTCACCAGACCTCTCACAAACACACGTCCAAGCACCGTTGTATGGATGTTGGTTGGTAACACAACTCTGTCAAATAAAATGAAGAGAGGAATTAAAATATGCTCCGCAAAAAAAGAAACTGGACACTTGTATAAGTTGAGATATTTCATACTAATGTACGATAGAGTGTACATGATCATATATCAAATTAAAGGGAATTTAGTCCTCTACATGCAGGGTATAACTTACAGGTGTAATCGTTCATGCATGAAATGCCATGGTCAATTAACAATAGCAAGGTCTGTTTTCAAAAATAGCAAAACAATGGAGGACCACACCATTCGACTGAAATGATAGTAAGCGTTTTACTTAAAACAAGATGAGCGGGGCAACTAAATTATGACATTATTCAACTTTATTGTTATGAACAAACTCTGGAAATACAAATTTGTCAACAAAACAGGGCCAGGTTATGAGAGCATTATCATACTGGTCTGTATTAGAGGCATGAAGCTTGTCTATTTCATGTGTCCCCTGCAATTTTAACCATATTTACCTAGAGAAATGTCATGTTTAGGACAACCCAACTGTTTGACCAAGGGTGACTTCAGGTTTTGAAGATCTGTGGACTACGGAAGAATTCTTGAGAAGAATTTATACCATTTTCATGCTGAAATAAGGGCACAAACTGTGGTTTTGACTAATAAAGCTTTGCCATGGAATTCCCCATGTTGTTACTTTTGGATGAAAATAACACCTATAACGTTCACAATTTGTCTTCATTTATACTCTTTATTGAGATGAAGATAGAAAAGGTCACATTTGTAATGAAAAATTATGCCATCTCATGAATATAGCGTTTTAGATTATGCTTATCAACATTTAAATGGTTGAGTGGATGTTCTATTTTTGCTATTTTTGAAAACAGACCTTGGTGTGGTTAATTGACCGTGACAAGTCATGCATGAATGATTTCATCTGGATTTTATGCGAATATTGAAGAGGGTAATTCTATCTTTAATTTGATATACAACAACATATATTTTATCGTTAATGAATACAAAATATTTGGTCTCATACAAGTGTCCAGTTTCTTTTTTTGCGGAGTATACATGTACAGCAAAACAGAACTGAATTATATAGCTACCAGCCTACCTACTTGATTACATTTTTTCAATGTATAATTCAGTTGAACAAGTTTAACTAAAAATTTTGCGAATTGGCAATTTGGGCACATAGAATTCTTTGACAATTGAAGACTTTAATACATTTACATGATCAAGGCTTATGTAATGCCAAATTTGGCGTGCGTATGCCTTCCACTTGCATGCCTCATAAGTTTAAATGTTTTCAGACAATAACAGATAATTTAATAACCTGTCTGTATTAACAATACAAAATAAAAAATAAGTGTACCAGTTCCATGCTGAGTAGCATCACCCTAGTAGAATGTTTAAAACTATTTTTGTTTCTTTGAAAATCATACCTCTTTCCTTGTAGCTCTGGTAGTTCCCCTGACATCAGAGCAGCAAGACCAGATGCCCCTGCCCCTTCTACTACTGCTTTCTCAACTTCTATCAGTCTCAGGATAGCCAGCGCTATGGAATCCTCTCTGTAACATAAAAACAAATAGAATGTCAGTAAGATAGCTAGCGCAAGGGCCCCTAGACATCAGAGCAGCAAGACCAGATGCCCCTGCCCCTAGCTCTACAACTGCTTTCTCAACTTCTATCAGTCTCAGGATAGCCAGCGCTATGGAATCCTCTCTGTAACATAAAAACAAATACAATGTCAGTAAGATAGCTAGCGCAAGGGCCTCTGACATCAGAGCAGCAAGACCAGATGCCCCTGCCCCTTCTACTACTGCTTTCTCTACCTCTATCAGTCTTAGGATAGCCAGCGCTATGGAATCCTCTCTGTAACATAGAAACAAGTAGGATGTCATTAAGATAGCTAGCAACAGGTCTCTGTTAATCAGAGCAGCAAGACCGGATGCACCTGCCCCTTATATGACTGCTTTCTCAACTTCTATCAGTCTCAGGATAGCCAGCGCTATGGAATCCTCTCTGTAACATAGAAACAAATAGGATGTCAGTAAGATAGCTTGCGGCAGGACACATAAGACGCCCCTGCGGCTGCCCCTTCTATGACTGCTTTCTCAACCTCTATCAGTCTCAGGATAGCCAGCGCTATAGTATCCTCTCTGTAACATAGAATCAAATAGGATTTTAGTCAGATAATTAGCACTATGTATAGATTTCTCAATACATCCATCAGTCTCAGGATACCCAGCGCTACATCCTCTCTGTTTACATAACAAATAATAATTTAGGTAGACAATTAGCACTACAGCCATTGTAACCAGTATTAGTCTCAGGATAGTCAGTGCTACATATAACTCTTTAACACAGAAACAAATGGGGTTTCAGTGAGACAATTAGCACTAGAGCCATCTCAGCCTTTTACTAGCCTCAAGATAGCCAGCGGCAGCGCTATACTATCCCATCTCTAACATAGAAACAAATATGATTTCAGCACGATAGCTAGCGACAGTTCATACACTGCAGACAAATAATAGCCGATATCTTTAGCGGAAAACTGAAGTCAGATACATTCACTTGCAAGTCTCCTTTTCAAAATAATTAGTTTAGACCCAACAAGTTTAGAGCCAATTGTAGTGTTCTTTCCTCTACTAGATTTGTGCAATCTCCATAGAGTTAATACAGCGCCCACCCGGTTCCCATAGGCAATGGGTTAAAATGCTACAGTTTTTAAATAAACGTTAGGTAACTTACGAGACGGTAACCATCTTGTCGATGAAAGGCTGTGCAGTAGCAAACGCATTGACACCCACTACTGGAACAGCCAGACCTGTCATAATGGGGAAAAAAGTATGGCATTTTGAAAATTGGTATGCAAAGCAAAAATAAATCATGCACATGAAATTATTGGTGACCATGTTCTCATTGTATAAAATTTTGAAAAATCGGCATACACAGCAAAATAAATTATGGCGTAATGATATTCAAACTAGACTAACATAACTTGCAAACATTCATTTATGAAGAACACAGTCACCAAGATCTTACAATTCCATACTCAGTAGTTTACTTAGAATTTGGCTTAAGTAAATTACTTAGCCAAATTGGAATTCAATTTATTCAACGCCTTGAATTTCTTCAAATATTACATTTAGATTTTGTTTCACTGATGTTTAAACATCTATATTAATATGAGATACATAAAGTTCTCGGCCTAGCAAAATACTAAGTAAATTTCCTACTTAATCAAAGTATTGAATTGAATACCAGCCCAGGTACCCCATTTATGCTCCTGGGTTGAAAGCAGCAATGTGAATTATATTTCTTGCTGGAGGACACATAAGCTAGAATAGTCTAGCATAAATATAATTGCTCTTATTATCATCCAGGTCATTATTCCATACTTCTAAACTTGAAATTAAAAGTTTTCTTTGCTGCCATATCAGGCAAGTAGAATAATGTTTGTTTAAGTTGTAGTGGCCTTATAAATGTGGATACTGATGTAACGAGACAAGATGCTCTCTCTAAACAATGACTGCATAATATAGATGTATCCTCACCATCTGCTATTGTCTGCCCAACTTTGAAATATGTGGGCTTCCCTGCTTCTAAGGCTGCTCTGAAACTCCTCGTATACTCAGACTCAACTCCCTGTGAAAGATAAAAGGAAACAAGTTAAAAGAATATATAGAACTGCTGATGGTAGATAGATATATATATATAAATATACAGTCAAATATACAGTCATTTTCCCTTTTATACATCCTTTTTTTTAAATACTTCCACATGGATATAAAAACCAACCAAAACACCCACCATCAAAAAAAAACAATAACAAATCAGGGCCCTGTTTCATAAAACTTTCCCAATTGTTGTAAGTGTCCAATTATTGTAACTACCATGGCAACAGCTAAAATGCTGTTGCCATAGTCGTTACAATAATTGGACACTTACAACCATTGGAAAAGTTTTATGACACAGGGCCCAGGAAGAACCATTACTTTTTTCTTTTTTTTACCATTGATGACAAAGTACTTACAATGATTTGGACAGTCGGGTTGAGACTCTTGACCGCCAGCGCCACACCAGCGATGAGACCCGCTCCACCCACTGGTATGACAATCGCATCTACATCTGGAACCTGCTCTAAGATCTCCAATCCCATTGTGCCTTGCCCTGAGATGATGTGCGGGTGGTCATAGCTACAGTGGAAGATAAATAACAAATGGAATATTCAAGAGGAAATGTGCTATTCATATGTCATACATGTGTTTATTGTGCAACACCAGATATCAAGACTAACTCAGACCACTAGTAGTTTGACAACTGCAACCTAATCGGGGACATGATTGGAGGTCTTCAGTCCTATACCCATGGTGCCTTGCCTTGCGATGATGTGCGGGTTGTCATAGCTACAGTAGAAGATAAATAACAAATGTACTAGGCACATGTCCATGAAGAACAACCAGGGCTTAAGACAACAGTGTCCGGCTTGTCTGAATGGAGCCACTGAAGTATTACTTGGGGCCAGCAAATATTTATGAAAATCATATTTTTGTGGCTCATTTGGCCAACTAGATTTTCAAACTGAAAATCCTTCCAGCCTTATTCATTGGTTTGATTAATAAAAGGAGTACAATTTTGAATATTTGAAAGTTTACAAATCACAGGTTATTTGGGGCCAGTAATTGTTTTTTTCTGAACAAATTTATTCTACTGGCCACTAGCAAAAAATGCTAGTGTGGCGACTTGAAAAGGTCAAAGGTCAATATTGTATACATACCCATTGATGTACATGAGGCCCCTCTTCTTGGCTAGGTACAAGGCAAGCCTCTTTGACTGTTGGTGGAATCGAAATAAAAGACAATATCTAGAATCATCTCTTGTCAATGTTGCGGTTACATGTCAAGTATCAAGGCTATCAATATATGCTTACAATTTCATGGTAGAGAGAGCCATAGATATTACACAAAATACAAATTATTGTTTTAAAGTAAAAATACAACAACACGGATGTAAGGAAAGCAATTATCATCTAATATTTATTATTATAGTCATATTATCATATTGTCTTAATGGGGCATCCAACCCTCACCTCTCCTATGTCATCGCCCTTGATGATGACATTGGCACCATGCTGCTAGCATCATTTCATTTCCAAAAATTGGACTAACCCTGACACAAATCTATATGATCTCTTCCATATTCTTAAAATCTTTATTATCATGATATTGTCCTAATATAGTGATTTTGAACCCTCACCTCTCCTATGTCATCGCCTTTGATGATGACGTTGGCGCCATGCTGCTTGCATCGGTTGACCTTCATGATGGGAGCGACCTTGGGCATGATGACGTTGACTTTAATTCCCAGTTGATGGCCGTGGTACGCTACGGCCAGAGCATGGTTCCCTGCCGAGGCTGTGATGACTCCCTTCTCTTTGTACTCCTGAAAGAGATACGCATAACAACAAAATGTCAATATTTGACATCAGCATATTGATTACTTAGTAACTTGATGACATTTCAATGTCTAGGTATAGAATGGTGTAATTTATCATTGCTTTCAAAGGTAACATGTCACTTGGGTACTTCTCATTAAATATACATGTTATTTATAGCAAAATCAGAATTGTTTGAGTAATACCCGGGATAAGTTTTTGTTGTCTTGTTCATGATTAAGAAATCATCAATACTGAAATGGTTATTATGTCATTATTACTTACGTCTGGCAGCATGAGCAGTGTGTTTCGCGCTCCCCTCTCTTTGAAGCTGTAATAAAAAAAATGTATTGACCAATTTTCAATCATTCAGTTCTAGACATGTACATGATAAATTGAGCACTGTATATTGCTAAATTATAACTTTTATTTTCAAGCATCAGTTCATTCAGAGAAATTCATTTTTGATAGGTGAAAAAACACTTGCTGAAGAAAAATCATGCTTACCCAAATAATGAAAAAGTAGCACTAGCACTAATTCTAATCTGAATAATAATGCTGATCTTGCAACTTCCCCCCAAACACTTATCCAAATCTGCCTTTCCCTTGCTCAGGGCAAACGGTCACATGCTTAATATATACATGTAGCACCCTAGCACCCAAACAAAATTCTTTTTTTTCTTCTTCATTTAACACCTCTAGGTTGTGTTGTGTTTTCTTTACATTTAGCATTTATGCCATGGAACTAAGAAGTTACTCCAAATTAATTGATTTTTTAAATAATGGAAGCATGAAATTTAATACAGCTTTTCATAATATGAAGATTCCTTTGAATTTGTCAATCATCAGCATTAACTTAAGATTATCAGTTCACTTTAGTTTATAGTAAATAATATTTAGATCTTACCTTCCTGTGTTTTGCAAGTAGTCTTTCTTCAAATAAATTTCCATGTCTAACAGTGATGACAAGTTGGATTTCTGTTGTAAGAAAAACATGAAATGCAATTAAAAATGGGGCTTTCAAGAATTTTAGACCAAATTTGACAGCATATGTAATTGGTACTAATATATGTAAAGCCAGTAAAGGGTTTAAACGCATGTCCTGATAAATCTGTTTTTACCAATCAGGATAATTATGATTAAAGCTGGCAAAAAACAAAAATATGTGATACCTCATCATGTATCCTAAATAATAGACATATCACATATCATATCATAAATATATAACGACAATATTTTGTGTTATATGATAGTTCATTTAATGGCATTTATTGGTTCTCATATAAGGCATTGCCTTTCTATTTCTACTGGTACCATACACTTTCACCTGACATGCATTTAGCATACTTGAGTAGTTTTTCCTGTTTTTATTTTGCTGGTGATTTCACTCAGCAGGCTATACGTACGTGTTGTTGTAGGCTGTTGTAAGGTGAATGTACATTGTACATACATTTCTGTAGAATGAACCCAAAATGAAATTGGGTGTGCACACAAACGTGAACATTACATTTTACACAATATTAGATTTTAGGCCTGCAAATTTAAGAAACACATCCTTTATAAATGGGTGCAAATGCACAGTTCCAGACTTCCAATTCTAGTTCCAATTCTCTTTTCAATTATTTTCGCTCTAAAGTGTCTTTATAATTTATTTATAATGTTTTCTTGTATGATTAGTATGAATTCCAAACATACAAACATATCATACTAATAATGCATTGCATGTAATTCAACAAGTATTCATGTAGTTATACAAACTTCAAAGGAAACCATACAAGATAATCCAACATGTCTATAAAATCATAACATAAAAGGTGGTCTGTCTGTGTAGGTGGTCTTCACAGGTTAAATATGCTAATATTTGGTAATATGCTAATATGCTAATATTTGAGGGGGGGGGGGGGGAATGAAAGTCAACCCTGCTATTCAAAGCTAAACACTTTTTACAGTTGGAAAAGGAAAAACCCTATGAAATGGGGCCCAGGTTTAAATAAATGGATACAAACTTAGCTCTCTTACCGAACAGGGTGACCTGAGAATTCCATTCTTGATCTTGTACGCCGCCGCGCTAACATCCTGGAACATGACCTGTATGGGGTTTTCCGGGTCGCAGTACGGGTCGTGCTCATACTCTTCACCAATCGACGCGATATCAATGTTGGTGACGCTCTCCCAATCGTTATGGTCTACTTCGTCTACGCTTTTCAGCTGGTCTTTGATTTTCAGGTCGTCCATACTGACGTCTGGAGCGCTGGTCTCACCAGACTGAACTTCTGATGGCATTTTGATGAGGAGGAACCGAGAAAGAGGTGTCTGTGTCTCTGGACAATGGAGGCACTAGATGAGCACCTCCCCAAGGGGCTAGCACAAGGGGCTACTAATCCTGCAATGAGATTATGAGAGAGGGAGAAAGAGAGAGAGAGATTTGTTTTTACACATTTTAAGAATGAAATCGCTTAAAGATACTGTCATGCTGAAACAATCAACGCAATATCAATGCTAGTGTCATTTTCCTAATCAGGAAAGCCTTCTCCGTTGCTCTTTGACTGGTCCTTAATTTTGAGGTCATCCAAATCGACGTCTGGAGTGCTCGTCTCACCAGGCAGAAATTCTGATGGCATTTTGATGAGGGGGAAAGAGGTGTCTGGTGTCTATATCTGAGAGGGGTACTAGATGAGCAACTCCTCCAGATGTAAGAGTGAGCTAGCACTAGTCACTAAATGTAATGACAAAAAGATATACTCATAAATATCTAGATTCTATTTGGGTTATGACATGATGTAGAAATTAGCTACAGGGCAATTCCAAGCAAACATTGACATAACCACTGATTTTTCAAATTCGTTGTACCATAACAAATTTGGTATCAAATGAAAGCTAAAAGATTGAACTTTCCAAAAATGTATTTTGTTTTTGAAAAAAAAAATTTTAAACTATTATTTTATTGTTAATATATAGCATAAATTAATTTTCAGTTATTTTCACAAAACATTCAATTAAATATTAAGCATAAAAGAACTGCGAAATGGAGTTTTCATAAAATTTTATTTCAGTGTTGATAGGATCATTGCTTCAATTTTTCAGATAAATATAAATTTCGTCATTTTCGCTCTTCGTTCCGCTTCAGTGACTGTCTCATTTACAATCATTAATATGTCACGGCGTTACACTAAAAACATATATTTTTAATATTTCTGGAAAAATATGAATGGGAATGAAATAATTTTTTGTTTTCTCTGTATTAGCCCATAGGGCTATAATATGCATGCTGAATAGCAGCATTATCTTTTACCACTTATTAATATAATCAATATCAATTTGGTCACGGCGTTACGTTTTGTGTAACGCCGTGACGCTACCTACTGGATTCCCATTGACATAACACAGTAGACATACATGTAATCAAATAGTGTAAGATATTTGTTGTAGGTATGCTTGGGCATTGCTCATGCTATAATTATATGAATAGGGTCAGTTGATAATGTTTCCATCTCAAAGTTACCCGAGTCATGTATGTGTATGGGTTGTATGTCCGTCTGTCTGTATGTGCATCTGTACATCAGTGTTCTTTTTTTTGCAATATCTCAAGAATCGTTGGATGGATTTCGTTCAAACTTTGTACAATCCATGTATTTAGAGGTACGGATTATTGGATATGATTTTGGTCCATGAGGTCAAAGGTCAAAGGTCACATAGCTAACAAATATGCAAAAATTACATTATTATCAAGATAGTTTGAGAATCCTTGAAGGATAACATGATAATAATACTGGTATGCGTCCAGTGAAGTATATGACCTGATTAGGGAATGGGGTCATGGGAGGTCATAGGTCAACAGGTCAAAATATTGTTGTTGTTTTTTGTTCTCACAATTAAGTTCCAGTATCAATGTTAGAAAGAGTACTGTAGGTAAAAGACAATTTTCTGAAACTGTTTGGGGCACAGGTCAAAGGTCACTCGGATAATTACCAATTCAAAAACAAACATTTACTAACTCTGAAATCATGTTACATGAAACAAATCACTTGCAAATATGCACTGTGCAGACCAAAAATTAAACATTTGTATGTTATTTTGAGAAACAAGGTCAAAGGTCAGATGTCAAAGGTCTCATATTTTATTGTTACATTTAAGTATGTATTTTGGTTTTAATATTTGATGGTTCCATTAACTAACTTCTGAAATAGATAAGAATTTCTATTATGTCCTAAAAGATTTTTTGATCAATAGAGGGCGCTGTGCTGCAAATTTGTGTCATGCGTATGATCATTTAATAGCATCTTGGTTATATCACCCATTCATCTAGTTCTTTATTGATTCTGGATCACTACATTAAAATTATATCATATTATTCATCTCTTTAATATCTCCCATATATATAACATGTACAATTCAGAGGTCACGGCGTTACAGTCACGGCGTTACAGTGCATAGATACATTTATGATATCATATTTACTATGAGCATTGGATTTTTTCTACATTTTTATTTGGATGTTCTAGCTTGATGTCTAGTACAAAGAATCAATGTGACAAAAGTGCAAAATGTTCCTGTAGTTCACAGAGTTTACTTAGTTTCTTAGCATGTAAGAAACCCATGTCTTTTTGCCGTCACGGCGTTACGGCAGATATTGATATTCATAATTAATAATTTATTGGGAATTTTGGTTTTCTTGCCTATTGTAAATTATTGGTAGGATAGTGGTTACAGATGCATATCAAAAGTTGGTTCTAGATATTTAGATTTTATGAGTTATTTGGACTTTCATTGTGAGAAACACCCTCTGACCGTCAGGGCGTTTGCTTGGAATTGCCCTACATTCTAGATTTTCTAGAATGATAATGATCACATCTTCCCTCTAAATTAGTTACACAATTAAGAATGTCTGAGAAATTACAAACAAAAAAGCTATGAAATGTTCACATTTTTAAAAAGGAAAATTATAATCTAGAACCTTTTTTTTAGATAATCACAAGTTAAGTACAGCTGGAATAAATATCTTTACAAATAGTATTTCTACGAGCCCCTATCTAGGCAATCTTATACGTGAATGAAAATAACAAAACTTTGTCATAACCAAACAATTCTTGCCAGTCGAGTTGTAAATAAGAACCAAAGCTGAATTGGATAGAATCAAGCTCAGCGAGACAGATTTACTGGTCTAGCAAATCTTCAGATGTGCATTCATGATCGGAAATACTTTGAATTACTCTCATCCGGAAAGAGCCTGCTGAAGGTCAAATTTACTGGTCTATAAATTGTCTTTGCCATTTCATAATTCTTGCAACTGCAAACAAAATCAATCATCATAGATTTACAGTCAAACCTGTGTATATAGTGACCACATAATGGAAAAGGAAAACACGAAAAGTGGCCACTGTAGACAGGTGACGTCTATCTATAGACAGGTTTTATGTGTGTTGTTTTCTGCAGGGGATCACTTTTGATGGCCACTGTACTGACCGTAGAGAGGTTGGCTGCAACAAACATGTGGCTGCTATAGACAGGTGGCCACTATAGGCAGGTTTGACTATATCAATGAATTAACAGGGTCTAATATAAATACAGCACACAACACATCTCAAACAATGGCAATCATTGAGTGTCCAGCAACATTTTTTATACAAATGCACTCGATAATCCAAATCTGCGCACGTAACACTTGACATGGTATTGGATGGGAATATGGGATGATGCACAGATCAACGACTTCCAATCAAATTTTTGGCCTAGAAAAGTAGAGGAATCTCATTTGAATATAGAGGATTAATCTGTTGCTGAATAGGAACTCTGGATATGGAATATCGCCGATATATGCTCCATTGATTGAGGTTGAACTCGGTGCAGCAGTCAGGATGGGAATGAGATGTGTGAGGGGATAACAAGTGGCTTGAAAAAGTGGATGAAAGCTTGACATTCACATTTTGAAGGTCGGTGGTTATGATCGCCCTTAGAACTAATGAAAGTTTTGAACTGTATTCAATAATAATTGTCACTATTATTGCACAGATTCTTTCTTACTATAAAACATTACTTGGAGAAATAAGCTTTGTTCCCAAAATAACCTATTAATTATTATAATATATTATTTTGTAAACCAGAATTTAGAAAAGGTAATGCTGAACCTTTTCAACCATAAGTTGCTACATCATTAACTTGTGCAGTCTCTGCAGATAAACCACTTACTTGTGGAAGTTGTGGTAAGCTAAAGATAAGATTAACCAATTGACAAACTAAAGCAACGTCTTAATTTAATAGACCTTTCCTCGATGTTACCCTGGCTACATCGGGTTGAGAAACAGTTGGTGGTCTAACCGCAAAACACGGGGTGAACTTTTGGAGGGTGGCTTAATACAGTCACACGCACAAACCTCACCCGGGTAGGTATAACCATGACAACCGCACCTCCTCACATCTGCTGGCGCAACAGAGATACAATTATGCAGATACATGTGTGCCCGATCAGCGATTGTTGTTGAATTGAATGCACACAGTCAGATGTCAGTTGTTGTGCATATATCTAATTGTAGCTTTACGATTCATTTTTTAATTGTATTAAAACTTATATTATTTGAGCAATTTCCAGTGTAAAATTAGAAATGCAGGTAATAGTTTGTGTGAAAACCTAGAGCAAGTTAAATTGGCAACCTTGTTTACAACCGCATGTTCCCGATCCAAAGTGCGATCGCTTCAATGTTTATATTTTTCACGGCCCATGTGCGCATGCCCGACTGACGTCATCTACTCGGGTGACTACATTCTGCGTTCAATTGGTCTTTTGTCAGGGCGACATCGGGGTGACATCCGGACGTTAATACCACAATGTCACCCTGGCACGACTTGGTTGAAACTCACCCTGATGTCGTCCTGACGTTACCCCGATTGAAGCGTCTTAATATTGTAAGGTGGTTATTTTGACATTGGTATTTAGTTCAAGTTCTGTTCTATTATGCTCATCCCCTTCTGGTCACCGTCACCCCATTCCATTCACATAGATCTGTTTGCATCTCATTCATGTCTGCTGCTATTTCTATTCTATTGTTTCCTACCTGGCATTCCTGGCCACTTGACTCTGGAGCTCTCTCTCTTCTCTATGCATATCACATACATGTACCTCTTCTATTGTGTTCAGTCACCTTTCCCACATGCCATCATCACATGCCATCATCATCTCATCTGTTATTGGTTATTTTGTAGAATAAGGTTGTTCCATTTTAGTTATAGGTACGGTGTCTTTTATTTAATTGCATCTAACATCCTTTTGTTATTTGTGTATATATATTGCCAATGTGGCCTCAATAAATTAGTGCATTACCAGACTTCTTCTTGTTCAGTTCTCCTTATGTTCTACACGCGTTCCTGATATGTTTGCTGTTTGATTTGCTGCTGAGTTTGACTGTATTATTTAACCAGTACGCCCGTACTACCTAGTGCTGTAACCGATCATCGGATCGGCATGCCGATCACGATCCGATCATACATGATCGGACCGTTTTTGCCGATTTCCGATCATGCAGAAAAAATCGGAAGATCGGATCGGCAAAAAAAAAAAAAAAAAAAAAACTTTTTTTTTTCTTTGGAAAATGATCCCAAAAAACATATTTTGGGAATATAAATGAATACCAAAGCAACATATATCCATATTAATAAGCCCAAGGTAATCTTGTATGGGTATGCTTTCATTTAAAACTGATTACCTCTCCTTTTACAAAATTATTCGCGCCGATTTTGAGCTTACTATAGTATAGTCCCATGTGTTTCTGAAAGGTTACGCCAAATTAATCACATGGGACTAAGCTCAAAATCGGCGCGAGTAATTTTGTAAAAGAAGAGGTAATCAGTTTGAAATGAAAGCATACCCGTACAAGATTACCTTGGGCTTATTAATATGGATATATGTTGCTTTGGTATTCATTTATATTCCCAAATTGTGTTTTTTGGGGATCATTTTCCAAAGAAAAAAAAAACGATTTTTTTTTTTTTTTTTTTTTTTTTTTTTTTTTATTTATTTTTTTTATAGCCGATCATCCGATCCCGATCATCGATCCGATTTTGAAGATCGATAAAATTTTGCCGATCCGATCAAACGATCCGATCATCAAGGTCAGTTACAGCACTACTAGTACTACCCAATCCACGTTATTTATTAGTTAGTACATTTATCTGTATCACAATAGGAACGGGGTAGGATCTAACCCGGTAACGTCGGGACATTACACAGACTATTTTGCCCAATTAAGACGGGGTTTAACTTTAAGAAAAATCTATTATCACATTCAGATGAGAAGATTGTGACCATTTTGCATCAGTTACCGGCAGGTCCCGCATTCGCTAGCTTCGACGACGTGCCCACGACTTGGTATGCATCATGGCTCATGCATGACTTAGAGAACTCGTGTTCTATGCAATTTGTCGCCTCAATTTCTGTCGCCTCAATTTGGCAATCCATACACAATTGTGCATGAAGTTTAAATTAATTACGTCATTAACCTTAATTGGCTTTACCTTTTGAAATCTACATAAACGCATGTCAATTTAATTATACATCATTAACATACATGACATACGGTCAAACACATCCATATCACGATTTACATAATTTATTCACGACATATCTTAATTCTTAATTTTATTCATACCGAATTCTGAAGCTGAAGAAGACTATTTGATTCTCAATTCTTGAAAATTTGAAGTGCCGCAGTTGTCAGTCAGTCTTGCCTCTTCTACTTGGTCTTACTCTTAGCTCAGGCTCAGATGGGTTTCAAAAACAATGATGCCTTTCCCAAAGTTTGTATCATATCAGGCTAAGTCGATTCAGGCACTAAAATTATCCTGAAAATGTGTATTCAGTTCCTAAGATGCCGGTCGAAATCGGTTGTAAAGTCGTGCCAAGCGAGGCCACCATTCGCATTCGCGTAGATGTAAACACAGTCAATTACCGTAAATTATGTGTGTGTAAATACCGGTACGCGTTTACGATCGAGATCTACATCAAAATAACGCCGATACTTACACATTACTTACTCCCTTGCCCTTTTGCCTGCGTGGCGTGAAAGCGTGTTGCGGGACCGGTTCGTACCGGTATGGAACTGCGTCACAGTGGCCCGTTGTTCAAGACGGATTCGAATTAGTCTCAAATTTGCTGTCCATATTTAGGAAAATCGCAATGTTATATTTAATTGTAACCGTTTAGAAGGTTTGGTTGCAATCATTTGGAAAATTCTACCTTCAAATTTCGACAATCATTTCATGGACAAACTTAAAATCGATAACATTTATGAAATAAAGGAAATTTTGTATATCGAAATTGGAAATTATATGAAAAGTCTCTAATTGTTGTGTGGAATAACAGACTACAGCTGAAATGGCTCTGACGGAAATCCTGCTATGTCATTGGCGAATCGAGACAACGCCCCCGCTGTATGTTTCATACGGGCAATCGTGACCACTGATTGGTTCAACGGGACAACGCCTCCGAAAAAAACATGTGCATTTGTTATTGTTTATGACTTGTATGACGTGCACACGTACAGAACGTACTTTTTATTACGCTTTTATTTAGTGCTGCAGTGAAAAGGGGTCGCAATTTGTATGGACCATTTTATTGAACCACGTTTCCCATTTGACAATATTATTATAGTGGCAGTTCCATTTTTCTAATCGTAGTCATAAAAAACAGAAATGATGCAATGCATAACAGAAAGTTAACTGCATATTTGCCAAAAAATACTGATTAAATCTGATAGGTTTCTTTGGTAAGTTGGTTGGAATTAGGATGCCCGTTTCAATTAATGCTTTATTTTCAAATCTACGCTATATTTCTGGAAGCCCCGAAATAGACAATATATCAGTTCCAAGTTCCCAGAATACTGTACTATATCTCAATTAAGTTCTTGGATTATAGTAAAAATTATAATTTATTTTTGTTTAATTGTTACTACAAATTGTATCAAATTCATGTATATGGTAATCATACTCGCCTTGAGAAAGCAAAGTCCTGACTATGTTAGGTTTGATAAATATTGTTTATTGTACATAAAACAGTTTGCTGCTAAATCGGCACTTTATATAAATTCACATAAGCGTATAACTTAGATATAATTCATATTTATGAGTACCACTACAGTGCAATGAATGGGGTAATGAATGAAAATGAGGGGCTGGCGAGGGAGGAATGGTTGGTTGGTTGTTTGGTTTATGCAGACGCGTCTTGGACCGCCCTTTATCGTCACCATCCGATAGATACGGCCAGATTCGAACCCGGTCCGATAATTGCGAAGAGCAGAGCTCTGACCACTAGACCAGAACACCTCTTCGGGACCGAGGACCGGATCAACATAGCTATAGAGTACCGAAGCTGTGACATCATACAAATCTATTTTTTAAAATAATTTATCACACTTAACCACTCTATAGGGGCAGTTGTGAGGGCGGTAATAATCGAAAATCGATCAAGCGTGGGGCCATGAGCGTAGGGGAACGTTTTTTTTCAGGAGGGGTGCTGAGGTATTTTGCCCGAATAATTGTCCTTCCGGACTTTTCACCTGACAAGCAACAACAACAAAGTTCTTGCCTTTTTAATGCCCGAAACTGATATGTTTTTTTTTTTTATAGTAGTCCGGACAAAACTCACGATTTTGCCCGATTATTTGAGACGGTTTTGCCCGAAAATAAGATGACTTTGCCCGAATATAACATAAGTTTGCCCAAATATGACATGGTTTTGCCCGAGCGAGTATGACATTGTTTTACCCGAATATGGCATGGTTTTGCCCGAGTTTCAGGTGCCTTTAGCCCGAATATAACCGTTTTCAAAACTCCAGGGGGTTGCAGCCGCCTCCTGCGCCTATATGCTTGGGATAGATATGGGAAAGGAGCAACGGTGATTGTTTATGCCCATCGTGTTTTGCATGAAGGTGTATATTCTAGAAAATCGGTTTCCTATCGTCTTCCTACAGACTGGTTTGTTCAAAGAAAATATATCATTTTCAGGATATGACTAGCAGCAGTCTCATGTGTCACACTTCATCATGGTCGTCGTCATCATCATCATCATCATCATCAGCAGCAGCATCGTCATCATCGCCATCATTATCATCATCGTCATCATCGTCATCATCATCATGGCATGACAATCATACAACATTAGCGTAACTGCTGACTATTGTGTCGATCGATTGCTTGAAATTACTCTCCCACAGTGGTGTGGGCGCGCGTGCTCGGACCGACTTGTGGGGGCACGCCAACTTATTGAGGCATTATTTCCCATTATGTATTTTGTTCTTTTTTTTGGGGGGGGGGGGTCAAATTAATTGAGGGGCACATGCCCCGTGCCCCCGGCGCTCCCCCCACCATAAAGCTTGGCTCAGACGAGCAATGACTCACGTAGACTAGCCGATTGTCGCACAAATCATCGAGGCACCAATATCTTTGCTGGAAATTATAATTGCAGTCAAACCTGTCTTGATTAGCAGCCAAGTTTGTATAGTGGCCCCCGCAATTGATTCCCTGCAGAGAAAAAGAAAACAGTGTTAGGGCACCTGTCTAAATCAGTTATCATAAAG
Source organism: Echinarachnius parma (assembly GCA_037951105.1). Classification (NCBI taxonomy): domain Eukaryota; kingdom Metazoa; phylum Echinodermata; class Echinoidea; order Clypeasteroida; family Echinarachniidae; genus Echinarachnius; species Echinarachnius parma. The sequence continues at coordinate 40,218 of JBAMJV010007113.1, forward strand.
TACCTGCGGCCACGTTTATTGTTTCACTGTATAGAGTATAACACATGAAATGAAATTTTGTTTGTGTATCATTTGAATGGTACATATGGAGTCCCATTTTTGCAAAAACAGGATAATATCAGCATCACTATCACAGCCATTATCGCCATCATAATCATACAATTGTAGTATCTTAATTATCTCTGTCTTTTCTGCACTAGTAACTTTGTTGACCTATGGACAGGGGCGTAGACAACGGGGGGGTGAGGGGGATGCATCCCCCCCACCTCACAAGGTGGAGGGGATGACATGTACAATCATCCCCCCAGGTTTTAGGGAAGGATATATTTTTTTGTGTGTATCTATACGAGTGAAAAAGAAAACATTAGTTGTATGCATAGGCGTACCCAGGGGAGGGGGGGGGGGGATTTTGGCGGTTCACCCCCCCCCCCCCCACCCCCCCTTTGACCCAAAAATGGCTGTAAGGGGGTGTTTGAACCCCCCTTTTCACTTTTTAGTTGGTCTCGAGACTAATTTTAAGCGGTCTTGACCGTCTAAAACCTGTTCTCGACCGACTAAAACCTGGTCACAACCGACTAAAACCCGATCTCGGTACCAAAAATTGTCAAAGATCTCCGGTATCGGGTTCGAAAATTGTATTTTGTCTCGACTCTTTCCAACGAAACCCCCCCCCCCCCCCCCCCCAAATGAGAGAGGTTTTCAACTTTGAATGAACCTGGTCTCGTTCTCGAAAATTTTGAAAGTACTTCTTCTCTGCTTCGAAAAAATTTAACGTACCCTCCCCCCCCCCCCCCCCACTGAGAGAGGTTTTCAACTTTGAATGAACCTGGTCTCGTTCTCGAAAATTTTGAAAGTACTTCTTCTCTGCTACGAAAAAATTGAACGTACCATCCTTCCCCCCCCCCCCCCCCCCCCCCCCCCGAGAGAGGTTTTCAACTTTGAAGGTACTTGGTCTCGGGCTCGAAAATTGTGAAAGTACTTTCCCTGATAGCAGACACTGGTAAAAATTACGTCAAATTTACGTAATTTTACGTCGGGTACGTCGTCTTAACGACGTCTTAAATTAACGTCAAAAAGTGAAGATTTTGCACCCGCGTTTACCGTGATATCGACGTCATATTTTGACGTGATATTGACGTATTTTTTTCCGAAAAGGCGTCTTTATGACGTCTTTAAGTCGTTAATTTGTACCATTAATTACGTTATTAAGACGACATAAAGACGTCGTATTGGTCAATATAAGACGTGATTTTTACGTCTGGATTTGACGTGATTTTCACCTTGTGTACGTCGTCTTTAAGACGTCGTAAATTAACGTCAAAAAGTGAAGATTTTGCACCCGCGTTTACCGTGATATCGACGTCATATTTTGACGTGATATTGACGTATTTTTTTCCGAAAAGGCGTCTTTATGACGTCTTTAAGTCGTCAATTTGTACCATTAATTACGTTATTAAGACGACATAAAGACGTCTTATTGGTCAATATAAGACGTGATTTTTACGTATTGATTTGACGTGATTTTCAAGTCGTGTACGTCGTCTTAAAGACGTCATAAATTCACGTCAAAAAATGAAGATTTTGCACCCGCGTTTCACGACATATAGACGTCATATTTTGACGTGCTAACGACGTCTTTTTATGACGAAAAGACGTCGTATTGACGTCATAATTTGAAGCAATTTTTACATTATTAAAAATTAAAAAATTGAGATGGTTATGTCTTGTAGTATATTCCACAGTCAACAGTTTTATAACATGTAACACATAATCCTATCCTATTCCTAAATCCTAAACCTATCCTATCCTATAACCTACGTCTACCACCTTACTGATCAGTTGTCGTATAGGTTCCGTATATATATCCCGCTTCTTAGTATGTGAGATTTAAATGGTTAGTATTGACTGTTTAGTATTTCAAAGAGTTGATGCCTAAATAATTAATTTGCAAATCATGTTGAAAATATTAAAAACAGGTTGGTATTTATATTAGTTTTAATATCTGCAAAAACAAGATCATAATAACAATGTTTTCAATGTAAATAGTTATAAAAATTGGAATTTTACTTTGCACTCTAATGCGATTGTTTATAATCGATCATGAATGAATCCTGTATCCATTAGACCTGAAGACGTTAATCATAAGTCCTACTGTATTTTCTTTTGTTATTCATGTTCTAAAAGGTTTCTTTAGAAAATTTAGCAATATTACCACCTTGGGATCATTGGGTTATTTCCACTTTGATACGATCGTTTATAATCGATCATGAATTATTCCTGTAGGCGATCCTATTATGTTGTAGACGTTCATAAGTCCAATATTTGTTTGTTTGTTTTTACTCATGTTCTAAAGGGATTCTTTAGGAAATCTAGCAATATTACCACCCTGGCATCATTGGGTTATTTCCACTTTGATACTATCGTTTATAATCGATGATGAATTATTCCTGTAGGCGATAATAGGTTGTAGACACTCCAATATTTGTTTGTTTTTTCTCATGTGCTTAAAGGTTTCTTTAGATAATTTAGCAATGTTACCTTGGCAACCTTGAAAATTTGTTGTAGAATTAGCATTATACAGATAATCAGCTAAATTGCATATTTGTTTTATTAGGTCAGAGGCAGGCGCGCCGGAAGCAGTTTTGGATTGGGGGGGGGCAAAACCCCAAGGGGGCTCACAATTTTGGTGTGTATAGGGGCTCATGCCCAACCACACTCTAGGTTGCCAAGTTTGAGCCAGAGGTGAGAGTGAGACATTGCGAGGGAGCGAAGCGACTGAGCGGGGGGGAGGGTGTGGGAGGGGGGTGTCCCCCCTCCCACGGTAGGGAGTTTTTGCATTTTTGGACTTGAAATTGTGCAATCTGATGCATACCTAGATAGGAAATTCGGCTGTATTTGGGAAAGCGTGATATGATTTGATCGACCAGAAAGTTTTAATATATTTTTCACGTAGAAAACAAATAATTGACACACTAATAAATATGTACCCCAAAACACACACACACAACACAACATAAACCATAATTATGCAACATTATGTATGATCCAACAACACACTGCCAATAATGAGTCCCGATGGAGCGAAGCGCCTGAGGGCTGGGGCAGGGAGGGAGGGGGAGGGTTTGGGAGGGGGTATCCCCCTCCCACGGTAAGAAAGATTTTGCATTTATGAATTTGAAATTGTGCAATCTGGTGCATACCTAGATAGGAAATTCGGGCTTAAGATTAACTGCATCTGGGAAAGCGTGTTATGATTTGATATATTTTTCACGAAGAAAGCAAATAATTGACGCACTAATAAATATGCACAACTCCCACATAAATATTGTATTTAGTGTCATACACAGTTCCAACATAAACCATATATGGCTTATGTATGATCCAACAACATGGCCTACAGCCAATAATGAATCCCTGATAGCAAACACTGGTAAAAATGACGTCAAATTTACGTCGTTTTTCGTCGTGCACGTCGTCTTAAAGACGTCTTAAATTCACGTCAAAAAGTGAAGATTTTGCACCCGCGTTTACCGTCATATAGACGTCATATTTTGACGTGAAAATGACGTATTTTTTTCCCGAAAAGGCGTCTTTACGACGTCTTGAAGACGTGAATTTGTACCATAAATTACGCCATTTAGACGACATAAAGACGTCTTATTGGTCAATATAAGACGTGATTTTTACGTCTGGATTTGACGTCATTTCCACCTTATGTACGTCGTCTTTAAGACGTCGTAAATTCACGTCAAAAAGTGAAGATTTTGCACCCGCGTTTACCGTCATATAGACGTCATATTTTGACGTGATAATGACGTATTTTTCCCCGAAAAGGCGTCTTTACAACGTCTTTAAGACGTCAATTTGTACCATAAATTACGCCATTTAGACGACATAAAGACGTCTTATTGGTCAATATAAGACGTGCTTTTTACGTCTGGATTTGACGTCATTTCCACCTTGTGTACGTCGTCTTTAAGACGTCGTAAATTCACGTCAAAAAGTGAAGATTTTGCACCCGCGTTTACCGTCATATACACGTCATATTTTGACGTGATAATGACGTATCTTTTTCCGAAAAGGCGTCTTGAAGACGTCAATTTGTACCATAAATTACGCCATTTAGACGACATAAAGACGTCTTATTGACGTCATAAAAAGGTCGTCCATACGCCAAAAATAATTGTTTAAATGTCTTTGAAAGACGTCATAATCACGTTGTAATAACGTCGTCTATACGACAAAAAATAATTGGAAAAAATGTTTTTTAAAAGACGTCACAATGACGTAATGAGGTCGTTCATACGACAAAAAATGATGGCAAAAACTAGTCTTGTAAAGACGTCATAATGACGTCTTAATATTGTCGTGCGTACGACACAAACCTTAATGGCAAAAATGGTCCTTTCAAAGACATTATAAAGACGTCATTATAAAGCCTTTTATACTACAAAATAAATACTTAAAAATTATCTTTTAATGACGTGATAATGACGTCGTTTTTACATTCTTAATATGACGAAAAAGCATTGGAAAAATGGTCTTTGAAAGACGTCACAATGACGTTGTAAAAAGGTCGTCCATACGACATTAAATGATGGCAAAAACTAGTCTTGAAAACACATCATAATGACGTCATATTAACGTCGTCGTACGACACTAACCATAATGGCAAAAATAGTCTTTAAAAGACATCATGAAGACGTCATATTTTAAGACTTTTTTATGACAAAATAAATAGTGAAAAAATGGTCTTTGAAAGACGTCAACATGACGTAGTAAAAAGTTCGTCCATACGACAAAAAATGATGGCAAAAAAACTAGTCTTGAAAAGACTTCAAAATGACGTCGTAAAGTGATCGTCCATACGACAAAAAATGATGGCAAACAATAGTCTTGAAAAGACGTCAAAATGACGTCTTAATAATGTTGTCCGTAGGACACAAACCTTAATTGCAAAAATGGACTTTCAAAGACATCATAAAGACGTCGTTATAACGTATTTTATACTACAAAATAAATACTTAAAAATAATCTTTTAATGACGTGATAATGACGTCGTTTTTACATCCTTAATATGACGAAAAAGCATTGGAAAAAATGGTCTTTGAAAGACGTCACAATGACGTTGTAAAAAGGTCGTCCATACGACAATAAATGATGGCAAAAACTAGTCTTGAAATCACATCATAATGACGTCGTATTAACGTCGTCGTACGACACAAACCATAATGGCAAAAATAGTCTTTAAAAGACATCATCAAGACGTCAATTTTTAGACGTTTTTATGACAAAATAAATAGTGAAAAAAAATAGTCTTTGAAAGACGTCAAAATGACGTAGTAAAGTGGTCGTCCATACGACAAAAAATGATGGCAAAATAGTCTTTCAAAGACATCATAAAGACGTCGTTGTTACGTCTTCTATACGACAAAAATAAATACTGAAAAAGTGATCTTTAAATGACGTAATATTAACGTAATTTTTACGTCCTTCCATACGACAAAAAACAATTGGAATATGGTCTTTGAAATACGTCACATTAACGTCGTAAAAAGGGCGTCCATACGACAAAAAATGATGGCAAAAAATTGGTCTTGAAAAGACGTCAAACTTACGTCTTTATAGCGTTATTGATACGACATAAACCCGTATGGCAAAAATGGTTTTAAACGACATTATAAAGACGTCGTTATCATGTCTTATATACGACAATAATACATTCTTAAAAATGGTCTTTGAACGACGTTATAATGACATCGTTTTTACGTCTTTCCTACGACAAAAATAAATAGTGGAAAAATGGTCGTTTAAAGATGTTATAATGACGTCAATTTTACGTCTTTTATACGACATAAGTCATCATGTCAAAAATAGTCTTTAAAATACGTCATAATGACGTCGTATTCTGATCGTTTGTACGACATATGACGTGTTTACCAGTTTACGACCAAATTAAGACGTCATAAAGACGTCAGTCTGCTATCAGGGTTGTCTCGGTTTCGAAAAAATTGTTCGGAACACCCCCCCCCCCCCCCCCCCCGAGAGGGGTTTTCAACTTTGATGGAACCTGGTCTCGGTCTAGAAAATTTTGAAAGTAATTGGTCTCGGCTTGTTCGGAACACCCCCCCCCCCCCCCCCCCCCCCCCCCCACTGAGAGGACTTCCAAGCAATTGTCTTGGTCTCAAAATATTTGGGCAGGTGGTCTCGGCCGCGAACAAATTAGTCTTGGTCCGGTGAACTGAACGGCAAATCATCCCCCCCAGGTGTAAGAACCTGTCTACGCCACTGCCTATGGAAAATGTGATGAATGGTTGATAAACAAAAATTGTAATTTTGTGATCTAGTGATATGTCCACTAAGTAATGTCTGAACAATTATTTGGCCGAGTAATGAGCGAAAATGCTTATGATATATTCGCAAACTCGACCAATACACTGACTTTGGAAATAATTTAAACTTTCCAGTGGATAAATAAAAACACTTCAATCGTAAATATCTTTTCAACGAAAGGGAAATTTGATCGGACAGGGATTATCTTGACCACTAACCCTTTACTGTTAATCCATTCATAGAAAACCGAAGATGTTGAGGGATTTGAGGGATTAAGGTATATGATTTGTGTTTTTCGTCTCTCAACTCAATTTTCCGCGAGAATATGGGGGGTGGGGGGGGGGGGGGGCGCTAACAGAGCAGCGTAGCTTATAGCCCCTTGACTTGCATGGGTGGGAGGCATTTCACCTACAATTATAACATGATTTTGCCACTTTCCTTTGAGAATTGTACATAGTACGTTATGGTTGGGGCACTTAGAGAAGGGGACACACGCAGCAACATGCTTGGGCCGCACATGCCTTCAGCCCCCCCCCCCCCCCCCCCCCCCCCCCCCCGTATAACTACGCCCTGACAGACTCTTTGGATGTTGATAAGCTCATTTGCTATTTTCTCATATACTTGGTTGATTAATTTGTGTAGTCTCCCTCAATTGTGAATTTGTTTGGACAGGGATTATCTCGATCGACCACCAACCTCTTTGCGTTAATCCTTTGGCAGAATAGCCTACGATTTTGGTTGTATGTTTATATACATGGGGATTAACGACTTCGGTCTCTCAATTAAATTGTCCACGACGTTATCCCTTTTTACTCGTTTCACACACACTGCAGTGGTGTACTAGCAGGGATGTTTCCAGCGTGGTGGAGGGAGGGGAGGGGGCTTTGATCATTTAGGTGCCCGAAATTTGATATTGAAATTATTTCGCCGATTTCATTTGACCATTTTTTCAAAGTATGTTCTTTGGGGTTGAGGCGCCTTGGGGGAAGGGGGCACATCAACAAGAATGTGTGTGTGTGGGGGGGGGGGGGGGGGGCATGTGCCTCAAGGCCTCTCCCCCGTAACTACGCCCCTGGAAGACTCTTTGATTGACAATGTCGTCAATCTCGTGCATAATGCATACAAGGAGGTATAAGTTTAACTACCTCCTTGCTTATACATCATGAACACTTTGTTTTTGGTTGTAGTCTCCCTCCATTACGTAATCACAGTCAACCTCATCATCACCATCATCGATCATCGTCACTATCAACATCATTATCATTATCACCACCAGCATAATTATCGTCTTTATCATTTTCATAGTCCATCAGCATCATCATCATCATCATCATCATCATCATCACCATCATCATCATCATCATCATCATCATCATCATCATCATCATCATCACCACCACCACCATCACCACCACCACCATTATCATCATCATCATCATCATCATCATCATCATCATCATCATCACCACCACCACCACCACCACCACCACCATCATCATCATCATCATCACCATCACCATCATCACCATCATCATCATCATCACCACCACCACCACTACCACCATCATCATCATCATCATCACCATCATCACCATCATCACCAACATCATCATCACCATCATCATCATCATCATCATCATTCCCAGAAGACTTTACTACCAGACTGTTTTCTTGCTGTCTCTTACTAGTACCATTTGATTTGCCATATATAATCAAACAGAGAAGGTCGCAACGTTTGAAAAAAACATAAAAAACATTTTTATTGAGTATAAACATATTTTACAAGGTATTTTGTGATTTTATTCATAACATACTTATGTACGAACAATATAGGCATGGCAAGTTAATTATTAATGTCTTAAGTCCTCTAAAAATCCTCTTTGATATATAACATAATACTGTAACATGGTATTGTCAACGATTCTGATTAAAATGAATAAGTAATCATAATAGAAAGTGCTCTACATACTGCTTGTCTGAGGCAAGTAAGAATTGGACGTGGGCAACTTCAATAAGAAGCTACTTGCAGGCCAGCGCTCGTTATTTGGATCCAAATTACATGTTTTTATAATGTTTTTATTTTACAAATAATGAGAAAAACATGCACAAATAATTGACAGCATCTTATTTTCTATGGTATTTTTTTAAAAGGTAAATTACTGATTTAATGACAAATCGAATGCCCATAATTATACTGAAATGAGGCTATGATTTCTGGCAAGCCATTTTCTTAGGAACTTTGCCAACTTGGCATTTGTCAAAAAATGATTTTGTATCCGAGTATCGCCCCGAAAAAGATTTATCATTAATTCATTATACAAATACATTCTAATTAGCGATAACAAAAACTCACACGTGCTAGGACTCAACTTTCATTCATTTTGTTTTCTTATGAAGAATTGTTTACTGGAATGTCAAAACACAATATTTTAATGAATATAGCATTATAGCTGTTCACAAATTGTCACCAGTCAAGATTTAAAGCTGTCCTACAAAAAAACACATCACACTAAAAAGAACTTCATGGGATAGAACAGTTTTAGTCAAACGGGACTTAATGTTAGTGACCAAAACTTGCACCGTATCATTAAAAACTATTAGTTATAATTCTACCATTCCCGAAAGGTATAGACAAACGTAGAAACTGCTAATTTAAAATGATGTTATCATTAAAAAAGCAGCGAATAAAAAAGCACAAGTGGGTGCTCTCTAAAAACATATTGCTTTCAACCATTTGTTTTTATAACAAATTATGAATTTACTGTTTTGTTAAAATACTGATTCAACGGAGACATCATGAAGAACTATTTAAAAACATCATTAGTATATTTTTGAAAAAGTGTAGGCATTGTAAAGAATTTTCCCTATTTTGTTGAATAAATGCTGTGAGACCCACATTTATTCCAGTCGGATAAATTTATTGATACATGTAATTCGGCTATTTCTGAACCGATTTTGATCAAATAAAGTTTGTTTTATCTTTATAATCATGTGTTATTCCCAATATTACAATTAGTTTTTCATTACCTCACAAACAAATTATTTCTCGAAGCGCCCTCTATACCAAAACTAAACTATCCCTTTAATCTGTTCCTAGGTATGTGGTACTACTTGTTATGAATGCTTTTTTTTTTTAACCAAAGGTGGTTGGTCACACTGGGCCTGTGATGATCGCTGTGATGATTGCTCTACTAATTTTGAAGTTTTGAATCTCACATACTCCTGACTATATTCTAAATTATACATAAATGTAGACACTTACTAAAAAAATACTTGAATAAAAGAATAAACTAACCATCTTAAAGTACACACACGTTGAAAACATACATTTAACATACAGCAAAACTGTTGATATCATTTAGAATCACACAGCTGTTTGGCACTTTCTTTGGAATATTTGGCATATTTACACAGCTGTCACATGATAGAAGTACTGTATTTCAAGAAAAAATAAAATGTCTTTGTATTAAATGTTTTCCATAAAACATCTCTACGACTATGTGCAATGAAAACTTGAATATATAACTAATGATTTACTAAAAAACAACAACAACAGATGTACAACTAATTAAGATACAATACTGCATGTAAAAGCAAATCTCTAGAACAATATGCAATGAAAACTATATGAATGATAAACTAAAAATACTATTGGAAAACAAAGATGTAAAACTAGTTAAGAACTAAAAGCACCTGTTTCAGAAAATGGTAAAAAACTTGTATGAAAAAAACACAATTGGTCTCCCTCCTGCAATCAAATCTGCCAAGAATGTCTTGAGATTTCGTGGATACAGTGATAAAGATAAGGGTACATATATGCAAACAAACTAACAAAGGGTTGATCAAATGTGTGCATGTGATGTGTGAAAATTCCTAGTTGAATGAATGTTCTATGGCTATCAAAGTAATGAGCAAAGATGTGAAGTGATATTTGCAAACTCATTACATTAACTTTGTACACAGTTGAAACTCTCCTGGGCAGACTTTCAAATGCACACATTTATATCATGTACATATCTTTATAACAAATGAGAAATTTGGCAAATCGAAACCTGCTTGAGTTCTAAGTAAAATTTGTTGATTTTGACAACATTGTTACTAGATCCCTTTAAGACTTTACTTCCTGGTCATAATGTGAAGAACAGAGGTAGTCGTGGTTTGAATGAGTAGGTCAGAAGTCATCTAATAGCCCAGTGGGTAGTGCGCCATCGGGTCACCCTCCTCCTGGATGCGCTTCCGGTAACGAGCCCGGTAGACTTCCCGATTCATGTCCTCCACCTCCATCTCCCACATGCAAACGCCCACCTCGCAGTTTGGAATCGGAGCGATGCGGACGGCCCTGATCAACGGGTTAGGGGGGTAGGACTCGATCCTACCAATCACCATCACGCAGGAATTAACTGTTGATGAAAGGAAAGAAAAGAAAAATAAGTGCTTAAAATGAAAATGATAAAACAGTCAATGTTACGAATGAATACACACATAAATTAACTTTTTACACAGACACACACAGTTCTAAGTATAAATATGGTTGTTACCTATGAATAGCCAACAGTTTTGGAATAGGTTTTGTTCCTACATGTACCCCTAACCTTCACACAGAAACTAACTGTAACAAAACAAAACAAAAAGGGTGCTTACAATGAAAATAATAAAAACAGACATTACGGTACAATCTTCTAATACCAGGGGCTTGTGTTACTTACAACAGTATTTAGAACATAAAAACAATAAATATTTCTTCTTTGTTGTACATGGCCTAAAAACCAACAAATCTATTAAAACAAAATCGTAAAAAAAAAAAGGGATTTTTGACCCAAAACATAATTTTCATTGTTTTTTTTGTTTTTTTTTTCGGGCCAGGTTGCGGTTGCGGGCCACTAGAATTTGCAATATCCTTTTTCTTTAACTAGCCCAATTGCAATTGGGCCACAAGGCAAAAACATTAATTTGTAAATATGTAGCTTCACCTGCAATCATGTCGGCTTTGTGGGAGCGTAGCTTCCTCGGGGCGCTGAAGTCCACTTTGGTTCTCGATGTGTTGTCATCCAAGATGAATATGCTCTCCTCGTCTCGCACTTCCCGGATGATTCCCTCCACCCACACCAGATCTGCAGAACACATTTTAAAAGGGATTTAGTTAGTAACATTGTCAAAATCCACAAAACTTCATCTCTCATACCTTGTTGTATTCATATTACCAATAGAAGAAGCACATAAAAGACTTTGGTTTTTGGAATTTCCCATTTATTAAAATGATATAGAATTTACAGTTGAATAGTTCGGATCTTTAACTATCCACTGGATAGTCATAACTGTGTACAATGTCAGTGCCATGAGTTAGAAAATATCACTTTGCATTTTTGCTCAAGAATAACTCGGCCATATATAACATCCACTTAAACTAAGCTAAGGGGAAGGAAACGCTGGAATTTTCGCTTGCCGTTACTGATAAGTACAGAATTCCTGTCACTATAAAGTTACATGTATAGTCGTATATTTGTCCCCGCTTATTCTATCGATATGTAGGTTATCTTCACCATGTTCACACTAAGACCCAAATTAACTGATAATATGTATTTTTTATATCGAGGGCGCTTATTCGTGCTATATAGTTCCCGCTTCTGGATCTGGATGTAGTACTCTGAAAAGCTCTATTAGACTGTTAAAGCATCACTCAGAACGAGACTGTGAAGTCAGGGTTGCTCATACCAACTGCTTGTTCGCGCTAATTAGTAGGACCGTCACAACGTCACTGCACTAATAATGGAAACAATCAATATTTCTGAAACCACTATCAACTGTTTTTACTAAGCACTGGAGCCGGAGGCTGCCATGTTTTCCAACAATTCCGTATGAAACGTCATCTGAGCGCGAGCGTGCACTAACAAAAGCAGGTTACATAACCACTGACATAGCAGCAGACTCAACAGCAGTGGAGTATAAATTCAAACTTTTAGTTTGATTTGGTTCAGTTGAGTTGAAAAGTTTACTTCAAATGATACAAAAACAAATGCATGTACATTAAAAGTTGACAACATCTCCCATTATTTTATATTCATAGTCATACAATGACAATCATGACAGTCAATATGACCGAAAATCAGACTGAAAAACAAAAATGGATGTGTGCTATCTCAAAGTTTGAGATAGCACAGATCCATTTTTGTTTTTCAGTACTCAAAGAAGAGATTTTTAATTAGTTTCGCTCTATTTTGTTGTCCTTCTTTTTCTTCTTTCTTTTCAATGTTTCATTTCTGTTTTTAATTTGGTTTTACTTTTGCCTTTTTGGCAATCTAGCCTGGCTACTTCATAACTTTGTCTTTAGTTTTATTAACTTGACCTAATTAAACTCACCATCGGGTTGTATATTTACGGTGACATCTTCTTCACCAAGCATCTCGACGAATATCTTCCTGGCTGGCATATCAAGGATCTGCGCCATGGCTGAAAATTGAAAATCCACTGTATTTTGACTGAATACGGAACACAACCAACTCCGCAGCTGCACAGAAAGCGAGTGATGTAGGGTAAACAAACTCCGCCAACCACGTGGCGCGCGCCCCTTGCTTGCCTTTAGTATGAAACGCAAACATTAACAGCAAGGCACAATTGCATTAAGTAAACGTTACGTTTATTCACTCCAAAAATCGATTTTCAATATGATTTAATCAAGCAGCATAGCTAACAATGTTGACTTTTCTCAACAATATAAAGTTATATAACGAAAAATAGGCCCAAATATTTGCGAATTTTTACTCTAGGTCAATTTTGTAGCTCTGCATTTACAATCAGCGCTCCATATCTTTCACAGGTTGGATCCGGATGAGATTGCAATTCAATGGAGAAAGAAATAGGCACAGATTTTGTTTCTCCTGTCGTCATAAAAAGTCCAAATGACAAGAAAGAATACAGGTAATCACGAATCTTCATTATTAACGCAGACTAAATCATGAATCTTTAATTTTGGGGGAAATAGAATAGATTTGCATGTCGAAATATCAGTTGTATCATGTGTTGTCCCATATATTTAATTTTGTGTCATGCGCAATTGAATGGATGTAGATAACGAAAAATTCCAAATTTCTACCAATTATGGAATAAATGTTATTGCTAGAATGCCCTAATTATGTATGAATGATTGTTAACACATTACAGGGTTCATACAGATGAATTACAGGGTCTGGAAGTGTAAACCTGAAATTGAAAAGCAAGTCTTGGAGTTGGAATTTGACTTTTTAAAAATTAAAGTTTTGTTTTGTTTTCCAGCTTCTTGACTTGAGTGTTGACTCTTGAGTGACTTTGACTTGATTTGGAAATTTTTAACTGAAACTGAAAGTCAGGGGAAATTGTAAAATTATCTCATATGTCATTGAATTTCATTGAATCCGCATTTCTTCATGATTTGTATAATTTGTTTGGTACTAAATTCTGAAAGAAGAAGTCAAAGATCCTTTTTTACATACTGTCTGTGATGGAATTCTTGATAAGTGTATAATCCCTGTTTGATTCCGAACTGTCATATGTTTAGGGTCATGGTTATACTTTCTACTAAGTAACAAGTCATAACTCATATCATATTAGTATGACAGTTCATCTTTAATTGGTAATTCATAAGATATCCATTTAAAACTTTTGATCACAATACACAATACGAAGGTCACCGTCAAGCATACCTGTACTTATGTGTAAAATACTTTGTATGTTACACATGGCGCCGCACACTACGTGGTACCATTGTTCTATACCGCTAGCGTCCGGTTGTAACCATTAACAACTCATTGTCAACTGGGTCAAAGTGAATTCGCCGACACCCCTCGCACAATCAATTGCCCCGCCGAGCGAAAAAATAACGCACTACGGCAATGTGATTCTATATGCTATACACAAACGGTATAGGTGGTAGTGCTGGTGCCGTCAAGTCGAGTCACAACGCTGACGAAGGCTGTAGATGACAGCCACAAATTTTGGAGGTAAATAATTGTATTGTGATCAAAAGTTTAGAATGGATATTTCATACAGACATTCATTTCATTAACTTGATTGATATATCTTTACTTACAAAACATTCTCCTTTTCTATCCAAGGTTGTTAAGTTGGACAATGGTTTGACTGTGCTGCTGGTATCGGATGTGGGGAACTCATGCAGTGACAAAGAAGATGATGGGAGAGGCAGAAATGTGATTAATACAAATGTTACTTCTTTTCTTTATTTACATCCAGGGTTGTGAAGTTAGACACTGGTTTGACTGCGCTGCTGATATCAGATGTGGGGGACCAGAGCAATGACAAAGGAGATGATGAACTGATAGAGGAGGAGGAGGAGGAGGATGATGATTAGAGAGAAGAGAAAGTGATAGGAGAGGCTGAACTATTTCATCTGTTATACAAATGTTTTTCTTTATTGTAGGGTTGTGAAGTTGGACAATGGTTTGACTGCGCTGCTAATATCAGATGCTGGGCACCAGAGCAATGACAAAGGAGATGATGACGCAAAGGAGGATGAGGACTCTGAGGAGGAGGAGGAGGAGGAGGATGACCATGAGGGAGGGGAGAAAGTGATGAAAGAGGGTGAACCATCTGGACAGAAGGATGCAGATGGTGAAGAGAGTTCAGCAAAGCGGAGGAGAGAGGAGTCCGAGGATGGAGCAGAGGAGGAGATGGAGGATGGTGATGATGATGAGGAGGAGAATAACGATGGCGATGCTGGTGAAGAAAATGACGAAGATGAGGAGGAAGACGCTGGAGAAAAGACCAAGAAACCTCCCAAGAAACAGTCTAAAATGGTATATCTAAGTACTATGTATTTATTATGTTATTTATTTATATATTATATATTTGTAAAAAAAAAAAAAGCAAACTAAAATACATGCATATTATCATAAATTAGTAACCTATTTACACATAATGCTACATAGTTCTGATCACATATTACTCGCCATATCTGTGTGCTATACAGTTGAGAAATGTGGCTATTTCATTTTTAGCTCATCGGGCCCGAAGCGCCCGATGAGCTTATGCCATGGCGTGGCGTCCGTCGTCCGTCCGTCCTTCCGTCCGTCCGTCCACAGTTTTCAAAATGCTTCTTCTTCGTTATTTTTCAACCGATTTTGATTCTGATTGTTTCATAAGATAGGGCTAGGAGGGGGATTTAATACTTCTACACAGAATCCTGAAATTCATTATCTATGGTAATTTATGCAAATTTATTCAAAATCACAAAAAATGCTGCTTCTCCTTCATTTCTTGACCGATTTTG
This sequence comes from Echinarachnius parma, assembly GCA_037951105.1. Lineage (NCBI taxonomy): Eukaryota > Metazoa > Echinodermata > Echinoidea > Clypeasteroida > Echinarachniidae > Echinarachnius > Echinarachnius parma. The sequence goes on from JBAMJV010007113.1 coordinate 55,810, forward strand.
ATTTTGTTTGCTTTATCTGGTAGAGCTAACTTTGGTACACTAAACTTCTACACAGAATTTTGAAATTTTTCTCCATTAATTAATTATGGTAATTTATGCAAATTTATTCCAGAAATCACCAAAAATGCTTCTTCTCCTTCATTTCTCGACCGATTTTGATTTGGTTTGCTTTATCTGGTAGAGCTAACTTTGGTACACTAAACTTCTACACAGAATGTTGAAAATGTTCTCCATTAATTAATTATGGTAATTTTCAATTTTTTTTTTTTTTTTTTTTGGGTCATTTAAAAAAAATTGTATTAATTTATTTTGTATTTATTTATTTATTTTTTTTTCCCATGTCCCTTCTGGGGCGTCAAATTTTATATTTTTTTCACTCTAATTTTTTTTTTTTTTTTTTTTTTTTAATGTCCCTTCCAGGGCATCAAATTTTTATTTTTTGACCAGTTCAAAAGTGTACCACATGAAATTTGCGATATTTGATGTTGCGAGATGCCGGATGAGCACTACGTCATTGACGTTCTGGTATATTTTCTTATCTCCCTTCACAGGCAGCAGCAGCCCTGTGTGTTGGCATCGGTAGCTTTTGTGATCCGGATGATATTCCTGGCTTTGCACATTTTCTGGAACATAGTAAGTGATTTTCATGCTCATATATTTCAGAAAAGGTATTACATTAATGATTACAATTCACTCTACCAAGGTGTACCGTAGGCGCTAGAGAACCTGGCCGGGGGAGAACCTGGCCAGCAAAATTACTTCAAAATTAGATTTGTTACATTCCTCTCTTGATGTTCATCATGTGTTCAGAAATCAGTACGCTTTTCAATGCACCAAACCCCTCTGGGCTGCTGGTCTAATACTTGTTATAACAAGTTTTGTTACTTGTTATAACATCATTTCTATGTTCCAAAGGACCCCGTTTAATGTATGTTTCCTTTTAACTAGCTGCAGAGAAGTCTGGTGCTGGAGTATTAATAGGAGAGTGTGTTTTATATGCAATTTACATAAATCAATGCCTCATGTAATGGACTAAATTGAAAATATCCTTGCATTAAAACAAAAAATTGGCTAAAAGTTTAAAAACTGTCTTCCTTTTTGTCAACAGTGGTGTTCATGGGCAGTGAGAAGTACCCAGATGAGAATTCCTTTGATGCTTTTGTTCAGAAACATGGCGGCTTTGACAACGCCTCCACAGGATTTGATAAGGTGAGTTATCAATTCTAACGTCTTGACCCGTTCAATACAAGATTCTGAAATCCCCATAGACTTTGTACATAGCCCACCCGGTTCCCGTAAGCAACAGGTTAATTAGTAGTCATGAATGATCAAATGTATTTCTGATCTATGATAGTCATATTGTAAGAAATACTGTAGGTATATGTCAAGTATCATGGAAATAGAAAATTATTGGCAACAATATTGTCAAAGTATGAAAATCACTCTGATTTGGTATGAAACCATCAAATGTAACACATCTCAGAAGCTTGTGTTCTTTTACACTTATTGTTTTCATTGTGGCTCCTATCTTGGCCCAAACTTATATATTTTCCATGAAATCTTCAAAGAATATTTTGCATGAACAAACAATAGTATATGACTCATTTATCCTACTCATGAATTTTCATATCATAACCATGTTAATCAAAAGTTCTTTGGGTATATTATATTTGATTTGATTTTGTTTTATATTTTAATTTAGACTGTGTTCCAGTTTGATATCAACAAGAAGCATCTCCACGAGGGTTTGATCCGCTTTGCTCAGTTCTTCACCGCCCCTCTCCTGAAGGAGGGATCCACTGACCGGGAGCTGGAGGCAGTCGACAGTGGTATGAAGCTGTGCAAACAATTTCCTTTTATTTAACCATCACAAGAGCTTTCTAGCTCAGATGGTAGAGCTCCGGTCTAGCGATCTGGAGGTCTCTGGTTTGCATCCCGGGGAAGCCCAATTGTCTTTGCTCATTTTCATTTCTATTATATATTTCTGGCCAGTTTTCCTTATGTATCAGTTTGTTAACATATCGTTGGGTGAGAGTGAGAAAGACTTAAGTACATTTTGGAAAATACTTATTTCTGTATATAACATCTTCTAAGTCAAAACTTTCTCCATTTGATGCCAAATGTTCAGATAATAATTATTCATAATTTTGTTCATGACTGATTGACACTTCGCTGATAAAAGTAAGAAGTTTATTCATTTAGTTAAGTAATGAAAATAATATGGGAATGAAACTTTTAAGATTTGGTCAATGATTGTAGTTAATTTATTTTTCTTTCAGAGTTTTTGCAGAGTCTTCAGAATGACTACCATCGTCGTCAGCAGCTCATGAGTGTGATGTGCAAACCAGGTCATCCCATGGCCAAGTTCACTTGGGGTACGTATCAAGTCTTCCTATCTGCTGTATACTAACCTTTTTATGTACTGGCCCGATTGGGCAAGTAAAATAATAATGGTTCCAATTTACTTACCACAACAGAAAATTTACTTGCCCCTGTACCCCAAGATTAGATTTATATGTAAGGAATTACATTCTCTTGTAATTGGGCAGTTATTGAGTTACCTGATCGGGCAACCAAACTAGACCATCTATGAAATGCAAACCGGGTCATCCCATGGCCAAGTTCACTTGGGTTACATATTAAGTCTTCCTACATGCTGTATATTGACACATTCTAAAATTAGACAGGAAAATTGATAGTCATCCAGTCTTTTGCTTGTCCATCTCTGCAAGGAATGGTCTAAACATATACAGCCTTTGTTATAAGGTTTGTTAATTGGACTTGTTTACCCTTGTTTTAAGCAAAACAATAATAAATAACATATTTGTGTAATTTTGTTTAATTTGTTAGGAAATGCTTCAAGCATGAATTTATTTCAACGATACTACTGTTTTGATTTTACAGGAAATTACAAATCGTTGAAGAACGACCCAACAGCAGCCAACATCAATGTCTACCAAAGACTGAAGGACTTCAGACTAAGAATGTACTCGGCTCACTACATGACTCTAGTCGTACAGTCTAGAGGTAAAAACATGCAATTCTTTAATTTTCATTTAATTAATTTCAAGTTCAAATTGTTATGATAACTTCAACAAACGATAAATTATGCAACGTTATTATGTTTCTAATCTTCAAGTTAAGTTCGAATTATTAAAAAAATAGAAACAAATTAAATATTTTAAGAAATGAGCAAAGCAGTCTGATAAAAATGGAACAAAAACAAATACACAAATTAAATACTGAAAAAGAAAGGATTGCATTTTAGGCAATTAAGGGCTGCCATGAAGTTGAGGACGAAACTGATACACACTTGCAATTTCCAAGGAGAAAACCCCATTTCGGAGTTGAATATATGTATTGTTATCAAAAGTTTAAAATTTTCATTCTTTTGGAAAACCCATTTCTTACAAAAATCACTTCATTTTGCAGAAGGTTGTATAGAGAGGCAAAAAGTGTGTCATCACACATTCATTGCTATGGGTAATGGTTCTAAACAATGTCGGGCAAGCCAGAAATTTGTGACCGAGTGGCTGCTAAGAAGGCTACCCACCACCAAAAGCCTGAATCAAATGACAAGTTGTCTAGAACCATTACTATGTTCTAACAAAAGGATGTGGTACTGCTTCGGTACTCTATTATCCTTTACTAAACATCATCATCATATTGATATGTTTCCTTTGCAACACACAGAGTCTCTTGATGTTCTAGAAGAGTGGGTGAGAGAAGCATTCAGTGGAATTCCAAACAAGTAAGTGCTTTTATTTTTTAATGTTCATTTTATTTTTTTAATAAAACACGTACTGGTAATGGCTGATGGAGGTATAGAATGCAAAGTACAAATATTTTTGTTAGGACTATTGAACCATCTTTATGTGTGTCCAATGTTGTAAGGTGGATTATATGTATTGCTTCCTCAATTTGACCGAGAAGGCTAGCAAACTCGACTTCTATATTATTATGAAGCCTAACTAAGTTATATTGTGTGTATCATTCAACTGTTAAAGGGATCTAGTAACTTTGTTGACATGTGCAAAAAGTGATGAGTGGTTGATACAATGAATATTGTTGTTATCTGATATGTCCACTGGGTATTGTGTGAAATTTCAAGTCAAATGGACGTTGCATGGCTGAGTAATGAGCAAAAATGCAAAGTGATATTTACTAACTCACTGCACTCACTTTGTACACGGTTTCAAAACTCCAACAGAGTTTTTATTATCTGAACACTTCAATCGTACATATCTTTGTAACGAAAGGGAAATTAGAAAAACCAAAACCTGTCCCATGATTTTATTGTCAATACGAATACAACAAGGTATGAGGGAACCGCTAGAATTCAAATTGGATTTTTAGAATTTGGACAATGTTACTAAGTCCCTTTAAGAAATATTTTAAGCTTGACAAATATTATATTTGATCAAAATACTCTAGAATATATCAAGCATAATGGTAGTAACAAAATAAAAACATTGACCACTTTACTTTTATAGCACTATTTAAAAACAATTAATAAAACATGCTGAAAAAGTCAAACATACACATTCAGTTATGTATTAATTTAGCAATTGAATATGTATTAAAAAACATTTTTGGTTGCCTTTGAATTATGTAATTTACACTGAGCTTATATGTGACACATAAAGTATTATTGTAAATGGATTAATTATTTTCTTTTCAGTCAACTTGAAAGGCCCTGCTTCACATCATGTGGACAGCCATTCCAGGCAGACAACTTCTGCAAATTGTACAAAGGTGAGGATGGTCCATTATCTCGCCGCACATAATGGCAGGTCAATCATATACATTCTCTATTGTTATGAGTTTGCTTGGTCACTGCATCATTGTGACAGAGGTAGCTTATATTCTGTTTAATATGGGATCCCTTGAGGCCTGTTCACAAGCTGGGACCCATTTTCCTCAGTCCGGGGTGAAGGCCATTTCATTTGTTTAAAATGTATGTGTTTTGCTTATTTCACTGCAAGCTAATGACCCAGTGTGAGGCTGTCATCACTTTCCAACTGGATCAGTCAGCAGTTACTGTGCTGAGGTCATTCCAATTCCTGAGGCTGCTCTTGAGGTCTTGTTGAATGATATGTTGCAAGTTTACTTTGGGGCGACCCCTTCGTCTCCTACCTGGGGGAGTCCACCATAGGATTTGGTTAGCCAGGCGGTCAGAGAGAAGGCATGGTACATGACGGAACCAATTCAGGTGCCTTTTACAAATTGTTGCAGATACTGGAGGCTGATTAGAATGTTGTGTGACGATGTCCAAGATGCAATAGAAAGAAAAGCCTTTGACATGGGTTCTTCTGCAGTGGAAGGTACAACCCTCTCCGCAAATTGGTCCTCTTCCTCCACATGCGGGTCGAGGACTTGCCTCTTGAGGTCATAAAGAGATGTCAATGTCCGAGTTGCAATGGAAAGAAAAGCCTTCGACATGGGTCCATCATTAGTGGAAGCTACAAAATCTCTCTGCAAATTTGTGCTCTTCATGCTCTATATGTGGACGGAGGATATGCCTTTCAATTTCATAATGAAACAACCTGGTTTGAATTGTGCTGGAGCTGATCGGAAACCTCTGACAGCTGGGAGGTTTCAGTATGAATCGGCAACCAACAGTGGCGGAAATCAAAGAGTCAAAGTATTTTCATAGGAAATACCATTGGGCACTGGATGTTCGGAGCAGTGGAAAGTGAAGTACTGTTTAGAAGTAGGGCACACCCATTATCAGTGATGGCTGGGGAGCCTAACAGCAGCTCAACCAGCTGAACGGCGGAATCTACCTTTATGACGTGGTCATCTACAAAGATAACTTTATAAATCTTATCCATGCTGGCTCCACTTTAACACAATCAAAGGGTACTTCCTGGTTACCACATCATCAGCGATGACTGGGGAGCCTACCGGCAAATCAACGGCGGGATCTACATGCACGACGTGGTCTTCCACGAGGAGGACTTTGATGAACCACACACCAACACAATCCAGGGAAATGGATACTAGGGAAGCTAACCCTAGCCCCCTTCCCATCCTTCTGGGACGAGTTTATGTGGCGAAATAACACGGGTCCCAACAAGTTTGGCAAGATCCTCTTAAACCTCCAGGGCCATCTTTCCATCCTAGGATGAGGATTTGAAGGGAAAGAGTGGGTCCTTGGCACCGTGGAAGACGGGACATGGCTGATCTCTCACCAACACTATTGAGGGCACATGTATGCATGCAAGGCACAAGCTGAGAAGGCACTTTGGAAGTAGCAGGGCCATGTTCCCATCCTACTTGGATGAGAACATGTGGAGAAATTACACTGGCCAGTTAATAGCTACAGGGGGGGGGGGGAACACACACATGTGCCCCCCCCCCCCAAAAAAAAATGTTGTGCCCCCCAATGAGTCTGACCACGCTATGCCATTGACACTGGCCCCAACAAATTTGGTGAGATTCTCCAATGTATGCGACTGTTTCAACTGATTTATATGCAATTTAGTTTTGTATCGTTCAAATGCAGTAGAAGTAGGTTAAAATAAATCTCACTCTCTCGTTGCAGTCGTACCAGTAGAAGATCAACATCAGATAGACATCACATGGTCATTACCATGTCTACAGAAACATTACAGGTGTGTATGGCATCATCATAAATTCCGACATTGAATTAGTTGTTTTTATTTAGTTTTGAATCAGTTGTTATGTGTCTTTTGGGCTAAGTTTGTTAATTTTCTTGGTGAAATCTATCATAAAGATAGATATTTATAGTCACAAACATGTGTTTCATTGTTAAAAATACATTTTTATTCTGCTGGATGATGTATGTAATTGTAAGTGTATTTCTGGAAGTGAATACTTATGGCTTGATAAAGAGAGACTTGTACACTCTTTTGACATATGCACAGCTTCCCAACTTTGTACAGTAGGGTACTGTATAAGCTGTTAATTTCGCGAGGGTTTTATTTTCGCGAATTTCGCGAATCACTACCAAAGCGCGAAATTAACAACACGCGAATATATTGGCATGAACTCATGTCAACTTTTGCCACGATGAAATAAGAACGCAATTATTACCGAACGCTGTATTTTGCGCTATACCACGAAGACAGTACTGTAGTTCAAAACTAATATCACATGCATGTGCTTATCAACCGATATAAAAAGAAGGATGTGGCATAAACTCAACATGGCGCCAAATTTACTTTGTAAACTCCTGCTGGTAGTACTACTAGCGCGTACCTTGTCCGTATATTTTTTACCAATCCATTGATACTATAGATCGGTGCATCACACCATGTGATCACTAGTATCCACCGATTTAAAAATAAAAGGAATCAACATGAACTCAAGATGGCGGCATACTCGCGCCTGTCTTGTCCATTTGTATTCACAAATATGCTATGAATGTAACATCCATTGAGACTATATATCGGTGCATAAACACGCGCACGTATTCATCGCGCGCTTTCTCCGTGCGCTCTAATATCAATACTCATTGACTTTCGTGCTTGAATCAATCTCCCATATGTTTGCATGTTCCCGTCAGCGGCATGCCGCCCTGCGATGCTTTCTACATGGTCTATGGCAGTAGCTACAGATACAGAGCGCAATACAGACAATGCGTAACCATAGACTTGTACAGTATTCAGCTCTACATGCGAAACTCATTATTATTTATTAGTACGAGAATCACCATTCACGGGACAATGCTTCTAGTTTACTATAAAGCTTATAAATCATATTTTGACCGAAACTGAGGTAAAATTTGTGTACATTTTAACAATATTTCCGTAGAAATTACATTATGTTATGTCGCCGTTATGATAGAATACACATTTGTTCATTTATTAAAAGGATTTTCTCTTGCAAAGTACACATCATTTTTGTCATATTCTAATTTCTGTGCGATGCTATTTTCTCACAGGGCCGGCAGATCGCGAAATTAACAACTCGCGAAAATGTCTGAGACCCCCTCATTCGCGAAAATATCTGTACGCAAAAATATTGGCGTATACAGTATTTGTTTACCAAATTTTGGAATCTACTTTTGACAATATTTATGAAATACAGCGAAAATACAACCAAACAGAGCAGAATTCAACACTTTCCAACTACATTATCCTCAATGTGAATAGAATCAATCAAATGTTTGTATGAATCATTTACAGTGATAGCTTTGAAGAGTTTTATTCAACACCCACTATGCAAAACATGAACATGTATTTGAATCAGTTCATGTGTGTATTTGTTGCAGATGTAAACCCCTTCACTACCTGGGCTGGCTGCTGGGGCACGATGGCAAGGGAAGCATCATGGCACTTCTCAAGAAATATACCCAATTTCCTGTATTTCCTTCTTTTTTGTACTTATTATATTTTGAGTAGGATTATTAACAATTTTCTTAAATTAATGTAAACTGAGATTTAAAAAACAGCAAATGTGTTTGTTTATTGCAGATGTAAACCTCTTCACTACCTGGGTTGGCTGCTGGGGCATGAGGGCAAGGGAAGCATCATGGCACTCCTCAAGAAAAGGTCAGATGTCATTGACAATTAAAAATCTTTCACCAATCACATTATTATTACCATTACTATCATTACCTTAATACTCGTGGTTTGCGGTTGCACCATGTGAGAGGGGAGGAGTGGTGAGTCCTGAAAAGGACTATGGAGAGTCCTGAAAATGACTATGGTAGTTCTAGAAAGGACTGTTGGTGTAGTCCTACAAAGGACTGTTGGTGTAGTCCTACAAAGGACTGTTGGTGTAGTCCTGAAAAAGGACTGTTGGTATTCTTTCTAGGATAGTCCTAAAAAGGACTGATGGTAGTCCTAGAAAGGACTGTTGGTAGTCCTAGAAAGGACTGTTGGGATAGTCCTGAAAAGGACTGTTGGTATTTGCAAACCACAAGTATTATATACACCACCATGGAAACCGATACTTACAAGCAGCATTTATCATTACCTTGTCTCAGTAATTGGGTTACAGGAATTTAGTAACATTGTCCAAATCCACAAAACTTCACTAGAAATCTTTTTGAATTTCCCTTTCATAAGAAAGATATTTATGATTAAGTTCAGATTTTTAACTATCCACTGGATAGTCATAACTCGGCCATATAACATCCATTTCACATGAACTTTTCACGGAATACTCAGAAGACATATCAGATCACATAACCACTTCAAAATTAGCTTCAAAATGTTACTAAATGCAATCAAAAATGTATCTCTGGATATTCCAAGTGTGAACATTTTATTCAAATAAATCTTCTGCAATTGAATATCTTCAGAGCACTAGCACTGAGACTGTACTGCGGCAATGCAGAGACGTGTACAGAGCACAATGAGACGTACGCAGCATTCAGCTTCAACATCGTACTTAGCGACGAGGGGCTGAAACGAGTTGATGAGGTATGACAATAATAATGTGAACATTTATATAGCATCTAGAGCTTGGTTCCAAAAGGCACTAAATCCACTTTCCATAAAAATTGAGTTAATGATATCAGTACATTAATAAGCTACGTCGCTATCTAGATATCCCAATTTTAGGACCATGACGTAATTTTATCGCTTGCTGAAAACCGCTTCTGAGGGCCTGACAAGCAGTGCAAGTTTTCCGCTCTCAAGCCTGCATCCAGGAGATTTTTATCAGTGTTGACACTTTCTTATCACTTGCCCCTCACTCTGTGATAGCACTGGGCCTCGGTGGGCAGTAAACACAGCTGGGATTGTTGACAGTAGTGACAAAACTGTCAGAAACTGATAAGAATGTGACCGAGTTGATTACCACGATGGTGGAAATCAAACTAACGACAGAATCACCTAATGAATTACACAATTAAAAATCAAAACAGGGAACGTTCCATTTTCACATTTTCCCACTACTGCCATTTAGCTTTGATAACTAAAAGAGTTGATGTAGTTTTACAGAGTTACCGTAATAGTATTATCTTTGGAAATTGGACAATGTAATTCCTTATTGGTCTTTTCATGGCAGTTTATTTCACAGGAATTTATAGGAGAAACGAAAGTAATATTGAGTTTTGTTGGGAATGAAATTTGAGACCTTCAGATTACCAATGCAATGCAATGTACTCATACTTATCTCTTTTTCTCTTTTTAGCAAAGGTACATCAATAATGATTGTTCAAGAGGCTATTATGTTGTATTTTGTTGTTTTTTGATAGGTGATAGAGGTTATCTTTCAGTACATCAACATGCTGCAGAAGGAAGGACCTCAGAGAAGGTATTGTTTTACTAATTTCATATAGAAGATCATATACTGATTCATAATCATAGGTCAATTGATAAATATTAATATAAATGTGAATTATTTATGATTTTGTAATCCAAATAACATTAAATCATTGTTATGCTGTTATTTTACTTTATATTTTCTTCTACATATATTTACTTACCTTGTTTTTACTGTTTTGCAAATAATATATATGACTAAAACCTTGCTTAAAATTGAAATTTGTATTTCTCTTTTCAAAAGGATATTTGATGAGATCCAAACAATAGATGACAACGTGTTCAAGTTCTTTGCTGAGGTTAGTAACGTCATATAATCTCATTGAAGGCCACTTGATATATCTTTAATAATAAAGAGGAAAAAATCCTGCAAATTTGTTGTTCTCACTACAATTCTATCCATTTATTCTGCCCAAACTTAAAGGGAAATGCCAGTAGTGGAAAATAGCTTTATTAGCCAAACTAATTGATTAGTATTGTTGAAATAGCATAAAAAGCGGCATGTGTGGAAAAATCCGAACCTTAGTATCGTTAAGTGCAGAAATATCAGTTAAAACGTTTATGAAAGCCGCTGACATTGAGCCTAAATTCACCGTCAGTTTGGCCTGTCTGCGCTGGCCACATAGATACGCTCGTTCGAGCGATTCGCTCGTGCGAATTACCATGTGCGCATTTGCCATAGGATTAACACGCATCGCACGAGGCGGTATATCAACATACAACCATCGGCGAGATATCAATCCGCAGCGGATAGCTTTATAATTTACCAAATATATCAATTAGTAGGTGGTTTCCAGGCCAAATTTGTATCCCGTATTAGTAAAAACATATTCTTTCACATGATTGGTATAAAAAGAGTGTACATTTCATTTTTTGTGTGTGGGGCATTTCCCACTACTGTCATTCACCTTTAAAGTGATCCATTAAAGGGATAGTTGAGTTCTGGTAAGGAGAGTACAGTTTTGGTGAAACTGAATTTTAGTAACCAAAACCTGCATCATTACATTACAAACTGATAGTTATAACTAGAAAGGAACACAAAATTACAAATGACGTAGTAAAGTAGTAAAGATCATGTTATCATTCAAAAAGAGCCGTTAAAACGTACGAGGGCGCTCTCTAAACACTCATCGGTTTAAACCATTTTGAATAAAATATTGTGCATGTGATGCTTTGTTGAAATAGTGATTAGATAGAGAAATAACCAACAACTATTTAAATACCTATTTTGTAACTTTTTGAAAAGAGGAAGCATTTTTTTGAATTTTTAACGGCTGGTTCAAAATTCTCTAATAAACCTGGGGCCCCAGGTTTATTACAAATTGTTATATTTATGGATATTTCAGCCGTCTCTGAACCGATTTTGATCAAACAAAGATGATTTTATTATTTAAATATTATGCTCTTTCAAATTTTACACTCAGTTTTTCATTACCTCACACAAAAAATAAGTAGTCTAGCGCCCTCTCTACCAAAACTCAACTATCCCTTTAACTTCATAATGTTTTTCCAAAAGTGATATTTGAGACTTCAGTCATGATGTGTGATAGTTTGATAGGGAAGAAACACTGTTTACCTAGTAAAAAAAAGTGAATATTGATGTTAGATCATACCAACTACTGCCCATTGATTCTGGCTACAAACAAAAAGCGTTTCGGGAAACACTTTTCATTCAATAATTAATATCTCCATAACTAGGGACATTTCAGGAACTAAAACCGATTTCATTCTTCTCATAAGCCAAATGACAATGTACAGCTCTTTATGATTTTGTGACACGAGGTGTTGTGGCACGATCGGATAAGCGCTTGACTTCCGATCTCATGACCCGAGTTCGAACCCAATCGATGCCCCAGCATTTTATGTCCTTCAGCAAGGCATTTAATCCACATTGCTGCTCTCTACCCAGGAGTATAAATGGGTACTTGGTCGGGTGTTAAATTAGCCGGTAGCGCTCTACATCATAGGGCAGCTTTGGCTAGTATGCTCCCCTGGGAGTTGAGATGGTGCACAAGATAATTGTGCAGTTCCTGATGACCAAGGGTAATAATGCGCCTCTGAATAGGGCAACTAGATACATGGCGCTCTATGAATGCTATATATTATTATTATTATTATTTTGATAGAATTTGGAAGAGTGAATTCATCCCTAAGTTATATTATTAATATTTTTTTCCTTCAATAGATTGATCCAATTGACAATGTAGAGGGCATGTCGGAGCAGATGCATCTATATCCACCAGAGGAATTTATCACGGGACCACTCATACAGACAGAATACAATGAACAGGTATAACAAATCGATATTCAGAATTATATTGGTTGATAATCTATAAAAGGGTAAAAATATAAGAAATACAATTTCAGCATTATAAAAATTGATTGGATAATCATAAAGGCTCACTTATCGTGACTACCTACAAACTGCACTGTTGGAAACTGAAAAAAAAAAAAAAATGTGGCTTTTCAATACTTGTTAATTTTGGTATATCTTTTAATCTCCATAGACGCCAGCCCAAGTATTCTTTGGACCAGTCTCACCCCAGACTCTGTCAACAGTATCATGTCATCCACAGAGTTTTCTTTTTACAATTTTATAGCGAAAATTTTATTCTCAGCTTGTTTTCCATCATAAAGATTATTCTACACCCATTACTCCATATTAGCGTTCAATAATTATATGCACTCGTTTTTATGCCTCCGCAACGAAGTAGCCGGAGGCATTATGTTTTCGGGTTGTCCGTCCGTCCGTCCGTACGTCCGTACGTACGTACGTCCCGTTCTCGTGATCGCGTTATCTCAAGAACCGATTGACGGATTTTCACCAAACTTGGGTCATGTATGTATCTTGGGGGGCCAATGATCTGATTAGATTTTGGGGTCATGAGGTCAAAGGTCAAAGGTCACAGAGCTCATTATATATGCAAAAATAGCTCGTGATCGCGTTATCTCAAGAAGGGATTGACAGATTCTGACCAAACTTGGTATATTTATCTATCTTGGGGGGCCGATGATCTGATTAGATTTTGGGGTCATGAGGTCAAAGGTCAAAGGTCACAGAGCTCATTATATATATGCAAAAATAGCTCGTGATCGCGTTATCTCAAGAAGGTATTGACAGATTCTGACCAAACTTGGTACATGTATGTTCCTTGGAGAGCCAATGAACTGATTAGATTTTGGGGGTCATGAGGTCAAAGGTCACAGGGCTCATTATTTGTAAAAGTAGCTTGAGATTGGAAATCTCAAGAACTGAATATCAGATTTCAATCCAACTTGATACCTGAATGTACATACATGTATAATAGGGAACAATTGTAGTCATTAGATTTTGGGGTCATGAGGGCAAAGGTCAAGGTCACTTATAGCTCATAATTGTGATACGTCAAGATCTAAAAGACAGAGTACCATCAAAATTGAGTTGACAGAATTAATTCTGTGTACATGTTGATTTGGGCTTGATATAAATAAATTGCGTAATGGCGGAGGCATCATTTTCGACTGCGCGCAGTCGAAGATCCATCTAGTTTCTTCTCTCGTCAAAGCTGATCAAAGAGTGCACGCAAAGCCTCACCCCGGACTCTTTCAACATTATCATCTCATCCAATGAGTTTTCTGATACAATTTAGCCTAAATGGTTATTTCTAAGTTTGTTTGTCTTAATGATGTACTCCCATTAAGTACATATTAGTGTAAGTAATTTATCAATGCTTGTTTTCTTGTCTTATTACAGCTAATCAAAGAGTGTACGGATAGCCTCACCCCAGACTCCTTCAACATTATCATCTCGTCCAAGGAGTTTGCCGGACAGACGGACCAGAAGGAGACGTGGTTTGGCACAGATTTCTCAGTCCAAGACATCCCCCAAGATTGGATGGACAAATTCAAGAGTAAGACTCTGGCTGAATATTTTTCCTTCTTCAAATATAATTTGTTGGCACTCTGATGTTTGTATTCATGTATGTCTCAGAAATAGACATGAATTGAGACAGATTTCTCTCTTCAAGACATCCCCCAAGACTAATTCAGGAGCAACACAAATGCTGAAGAAATTTCATTGTCTAGAGATCTGGTTTGGGACAGATTTCTCCGTTCATGTCATCCCCAAGATGGGACGTACACATTCAGGAGTAGGGCAAATGCTGAAGAAATGTCATTGACTTCATATCTTGTTTGGTGTGTTGTGGTATCCCTATTCTACTTGAATCTAGTGTTAGGGTTAGTGTTAGGGTTAGAAAGAGCAAGAGATCTGATTTGGGACAGATTTTTCCGTTCATGTCATCCCCAAGATTGGACGTACAAATTCAGGAGCAAGACAATTTCATTGTCTTCATATATTGTGTGGTGTGTTGTGGTATCCCTATTCTACATGATCTAGGGTTAGGGTTAGGGTTAGGGTTAGAAAGAGCAAGAGATCTGATTTGGGACAGATTTCTCCATTCATGTCATCCCCTAAGTTTGAATGGACAAATTCAGGAGTAAGACGGAGGCTGAAGAAGCATTCTTAATATGTCATTTTTGGGCCCTTTGTCAGTCTTATTTTACGTCAATCTAATTCCTCAGAAAGAGACTTGGTTTGGGACACTGTTCAAGACACCCCCCCCCCCCCCCGCAATATTTGATGGACAAGTTTAGGAGTAGACAGAGTCCAAAGAACTTTCCGTATAAATATCATTTTTTGGGGTGCTCTTTTGTCCATAATTTAACATCAATGTGTATTTCAAATGAAATTCAGATACAGATGTTTACACCGTGTCTGAAAGATATGTTACACAATTGACACTTTTGTGATGTTTTGCGTGAATATCTACTGCATGTAATGTGGCTAGCATGCGATGCGATTCATGTTGTTCACGTTTTATATCAATATTTGTTGCCTTTACAGATGCTGGTTTGAGTACTCATCTTTATCTCCCCACACCAAACAGATTCATTGGTAAGTTGGAAAGGAAAGTGATCCATTAACTTTGTCAATGTCAACCAAAATCACTTGGAGCTTTCATATTTCTCTAATAAACCTCGTTGTATAGGCTATGGTAAAAGAAGGATGAACTGGGTTTTGATTTATTTTATGATTTATGATTGCATGGAAAGCGTTCCAGGAACATATTAGTATTTAAAAGAATCGCATCTTGTACCATCTCACTATGAATATAACTTTGCAGTAAAAAAAAAAAAAAAACCCAACCTTCTAAAAAAAATCACCACATTTCTTTGTTGATCTTTAATAAGAAATGCAATATTGCCATTCTAGAAATTCAACTCTGTTTGTCTAGTGGCCCAAGTAGTGGGCAAGTCAAAAACAAGAATTTTGAAATTCTAGTGACCCAAAACAAAAAGAGACATTAAATATTCTTTTATATCTGGTTGTGCATTCAGGCCAGTGGAATTTACAATCTTAATTTTTTAGTGGCCCTGGGCCAGTGGGCCTGTGCTAATTTAGAGCATTGTATATTGTTTTATTATATTTTAGATGATAAACAAAAATCAAATTTGAATACTTCTTTTCCTTTTTTTTGTTCCTATATGAAGCCTCAAAGTTTGACCTGAAGGAAGCAGATGTCCCCGACACGGATTACCCATCATGCATCTTGCGCACGGACCACAGTCAGCTGTG
This sequence comes from Echinarachnius parma, assembly GCA_037951105.1. Lineage (NCBI taxonomy): Eukaryota > Metazoa > Echinodermata > Echinoidea > Clypeasteroida > Echinarachniidae > Echinarachnius > Echinarachnius parma. Next base: position 71,668 of record JBAMJV010007113.1, read on the forward strand.
GTACCGCAAAGACACCAAGTTCAAAATGCCACGAGGTGAGTTAATGAATTTCCGCAACGAAAAATACACCTGCCTTGAGCCCTTTTAATATTTGTGACCGCATGCTCCGATCACTGCTCAGCAGCTTGCCACATGCTGTCCATGTGCAAATTAGTTTTATTGTGTGTACCAACTAATTTATTTGTATTTGGAGCATTTGATTGCTAAAATAGCCAATTTTCTTTCCAGATTTTAACTAATAAAATAATACTTATTATATTTATCCTTTATTTCAAGCTTCCATGTACTTCCACCTGATGACCCCCGTTACCTAGACATGTTAGCCTATAATGCAGTGTGACCTATGACCTCATGGTCTGTAATATGATTTTTTAAAAATAATCTCAGTTCTGATTTAAATCTAGTCGCATATGTGTATAATAATTTGAATAATTGTTGTTTACTTCAAGCTTCCATGTACTTCCACCTGATGACCCGGTTGCCTAGACAGCCTATCATGCAGTGACCTTTGACCTCATGATCTGTAACATGATTTTGACAATCAAATTCCTCTTCTGATTTAAATACATGTATACTTGCATAAACGTGTATAATGATTTGAATATTTATCCTTCATTTCAAGCTTTATGTACGTCCACCTGATGACCACAGTGCCTAGACAGTGGGCCCACCATGCTGTGACCTTTGACCTCATGGCCTGTAACACTATTTTGAAGAAACAAAATTATCTCCTCTGATTGTAGCTAGTAAAATAATACTTAACATTTTATTTTTAATTTGCTTTCAGCTTCCATGTACTTCCACCTGATGACCCCGTTGCCTAGACTGTCCGCCCACCATGCTGTGACCTTTGACCTCATGATCTGCCTATTGGAGCATCAGCTAACAGAGTTGGCTTATGAGGCAGAGGCGGCAGAACTCAGCTACGGACTGAAGGCGTTGGAGACTGGACTAGAAATCAGGATCTATGGCTTCGATCATAAACTTCCAGTAAGCAAGCCTCAGATTTAGAACTGGCTTTCAAGCCTAGGGCCACCAAGATTTCATAAGTATGCTTAAAGGGATCTAGTAACTTTGTTGACATGTTCAAAAAGTGATGAATGGTTTATGCAATGTATATTGTTGTTATCTCATATGTCCACAGGGTATTGTGTGAAAATTTCAAGTCAAATGGACATTGTATGGCCAAGTAATGAGCGAAAATGCAAAGTGATAGTCACTAACTCACTGCACTCACTTTGTACACGGTAAGAAAAACTTCACCAGAGTTTTTCTTACCTGAATACTTTGATCGTACATATCTTTGTAACGAAAGGGAAATTTGAAAAACCGAAACCTGTCCCATGATTTTATTGGTAATACGAATACAACAAGGTATGAGGGAACCTCTAGAATTAAAATTATTTTGAGGTTTTTGGCAATGTTACTAAGTCCCTTTAATTGTACTTGTCTGAATGGACAACCAAATGTGATATTGTCTAATATTTTAGCAATATTAAATATTGGGGCCACTAAGTTTTAAGGAACTTTGTTTTTACTTGCCCGACTGGGCCAGTAAGATACAAAGTTAATTTCTAGCATTTGTAGTAAGATTGCCAGTATTTTTTTCTCTGACTGTACAATTCGAAAGATATTCTTTCCTCATACCCTTCATTTCTAAGATATGCTTACTCTCTTCATAGCTGAGTAAAGCATTTCGGTTAATTATGTGACATATTTTCTATTAATATATAATTAGTATATTTTATGTATTGTGCAAATTATGCTTTAGTTTTGATCACTCTGCTTTGTTCTGTTTTTATTTTTCCAGCTCTTGTTTGAGACCATTGTGGATGCCATCGTCAACCTGAACTTCTCTGAGGAGATGTTTGTAGCGGTGAAGGAAAACCTGAAGAACTCCTATCACAACTTCATCCTCAAGCCTGGGAAAGTCTGCAGGTAAACATGATGATGGTGGTGATGGTGGTGGTTGTGTTGATAGTTGTGGTGGTGGTGATGAGGAAGATGACGACGACGACGACGACGACGACGACGACGACGACGACGACGACGATGATGATGATGATGATGAAGATGATGATGATGATGATGATGATGATGATGATGGCGATGATGATTATGATGACGATGATGATGATGATAATGATGATGATGATAATGATGAATTATAACAATGGTGAAGACAATGATTATGGTGGTGGTGATAATGATAGTGATTATGATGGTGATGGCAGCGGTGGTGGTAGTAAAGGTGACGGTAATGGTGATCATGATGATGGAAAAATTGAGGATGAAGAGAAGTGTAAATATTATGATGATATTGATAATATTTATGATGTCTATGCCTGATACAAGATATTTTTTCACAGTAAAGGAACCTTTTAAAATATGTTCCACAACTCTGTCTTATTCTTAGCAACATTTATGTTTATTTACTTCATCAATTCTTTTTTTACTTCAGAGATCTGAGATTGTCCATCCTGCAAGACGTTAGGTGGACGGCAATGGACAAGGACCAAGTAGTTGAATCGGTCAGCATGGAGGATGTCAACACCATGGCGAGAGAATTCAGAGCAAGGCTCTTCTGCGAGAGTCTCATACAGGGAAACTTTACTACCAAGGTATGTTGCGCAAGGATGGAATGGATAGAATTGTAAATTATATTAATGGCCAGTGCTAAAAAATTATGTTTTGTGCCCTATAAATTGAGAGCAGGTATTTTACTGGCCTTAACAAATAAAGGCAAAAGAATTTAGAACAAGACTCTTGTGTAAGAGTCTCATACAGGGAAACTTTACTACTAAGGTGAGTTGTACAAGCATTGAATAAATGTTCACTAGGAGGTATGAAATTTGTTTTGGTGACAACATTGCAAGAGCAATTCAATCAAATAGGCAGGGCAATTGAGACTTGCACTTGCCTGATTGCCCGGGGCAAGTAAAAAATTATGTCGGGCAAGTAAAAATGTAATAAATGGTCTAGTTTGGTTGCCCGATCAGGCAGCTATAAGTTCTGTTCAACTACGAGAGAAATGTTATTCCCAAGGTGTAAATCCTGTGTAGAAGGAAGCGAGCTAGTAAATGGGCCAGTAGAGAAAAAAATTAGTGTTGAGGCTTGCAATAGGTATCTTATATTTCAAAATTTTATGCATCCACCCATTGGGTTGATGGTAAATGTGTTGGGAGAAAATCATTTATCGTAAATAAAAGCAAACTTGTGCTCATATTTTAAAAACTTGTTATCTTTGTTTGTGACTAACTAGGAATATCTAAGCCTTGAGGAGCACCTACGACAGAAACTATGCTATGCCCCGATTCCAGAGGATGAACGACCATCGATCCGTGTAATGAGGATTCCTGAGGGAACGCAGTACCTGCGATGGAGGGCCTACAACCCATCGGACACAAACACTGTCATCACTAACTACTTCCAGGCTGGTCCCGGGACGATACAGAGTATGACTACACTGGACGGACTGATGGTGAGGAGTGCTTGATGTATTTCTTTTGTTCAAAAATTGATTGTAACATCCATCCATCCATCCATCCATCCATCCATCCATCCATCCATCCATCCATCCATCCATCCATCCATCCATCCATCCATCCATCCATCCATCCATCCATCCATCCATCCATCCATCCATCCATCCATCCATCCATCCATCCATCTATCCATTCATTTATTCATTAATTCATTGCTTGATTGCTTGCTTGACTGACTGACTGACTGTCTGTCTGACTGACTGACTGTCTGACTGACTGACTGACTGACTGACTGACTGACTGACTGACTGACTGACTGACTGACTGACTGACTGACTGACTGACTGATTGATTGATTGTTTGATTGATTGATTTGATTTGATTTGATTTGATTTGATTTGATTTGATTTGATTGATTGATTGATTGATTGATTGATTGATTGATTGATTGATTGATTGATTGATTGATTGATTGATTGATTGATTGATTGATTGATTGATTGATTGATTGATTGATTGATTGATAATTAATGTCAATTTAATTTTATTTTCCCTCTTTTCATATTAATTTCTCCTTGTAGACCGTAATGGAAGAGCCCTGTTTCAATATACTCAGAACTGAGGAACAACTAGGGTAAGTTTAGCTGGTTTTCATGCCTCCGCAACGAAGTAGTAGCCAGAGGCATTATGTTTTTGGGTTGTCCGTCCGTCCGTACGTACGTACGTCCGTCCGTACATCCCGTTCTCGTGATCGCGTTATTTCAAGAACCGATTGACGGATTCTTACCAAACTTGGTTCATGTATGTATCATGGGGTGCCAATGAACTGGTCATGAGGTCAAAGGTCACAGGGCTCATTATATATGCAAAAATAGCTTGTGATCGCGTTATCTCAAGAACCGATTGACGGATTCTCACCAAACTTAGTCCATGTATGCATCTTGGGGTGCCGATGAAGTGATTATATATGAAAAAATAGCTATTGATCTCGTTATCTTAAGAATTTATTAATGGATTTGCACCATACTTGGTACATGTATGAATCTTGAGGTAACAAATGACTGGTTGGATTTTGGGGCCATGAGGTCTAAGGTCAAAGGTCACAGGGCACAATATATGCTAAATTAGCTTGTAATTGCAAAATCTCAAGAACTGAATGTCAGATTTCAATCAGACTTGGTACCTGAATGTATCCCAGGAAGCCATTGTAGCCATCAGATTTTGGGGTCATGAGGTCAAAGGTCAAGGTCACATGACTCATTATGCCAAAATAGCTTGTAATTGCAATATCTCAAGAACCAGTTGACAAATAACTATCAAACTTGGTACCTATTTGTATCTTGGGGAGCTAATAAACTGATAAGATTTTGGGGTCATTATGTCAAAGGTCAAGGTCACGGCTCATATATCTGCAAAAATAGCTCATAATTGTGATATATATATTAGATCTGGTAGACAGATTACTTTTAAAATTGAGTTGAATTAATTCAGTGCATGCTAATTTGGGTTTGATATAAATCACGCAATGGCGGAGGCATCATTTTCGACTGCGCACAGTCGAAGATCCATCTAGTTCATAATTTCCCTGGGGCATATTTTAAAATATATATATATTTATTTCATTCTTGTGTTCCATAAGCCAGACAACAAGGTAACAAGACAAATGTGAAAGCTCCAAGTGATTTTGGTTGAATTTGACAAAGTTAATGGATCACTTTAACAAAGCTCTGTAATTTCTCACATTCTGACAAGGGAGCCCAAAGTGGACGTCACGTGTGGATTGATTGCCAGTGTGTGTCCGATGTCCATGGTTATAGTGTAAAGCGCTTAGACAATGCTCAAAATTAACTCTTTCTGTTGCTGGTGGCCCGGTAGGGCAATTAAAATTAGTATTTTTCCACTTTGGTGGCCCAAAACCACAATCTGCTGGCCCGGGAAAAAAAATAGAGACAAACAAAAGTAAAATGACTATGATAATCATAGCTTTTTGTAGACTTGAATCTCGGTCATTAATCGGGCCACCAAAGTTTGGTAATATCATTTTTTACTGGGCTGACAGCATCGGGCCTTTGCTATTTTGAGGGTTGGCTTAGAGATGATTTTCAATCACATTATGCGTTATATAAATGAAAAACATTATCATTAGTGTTAATTATTATTTTTGTTCTGTCTGACAGGTACAGTGTGAATGCCTCGATGAGGAACAGCTTTGGAATCCTTGGATTTGCTCTCACCTTGACAACACAAGCAAACAAGTTCAGGTAATCAAGCTGGGCCCATATTCATGAAATCCCGCTAGCTTAGTTACTTGCTAAGTCCATTTTTGATGGCGTGGCTAAGAATTATACGCAAGATCTTTTAGTTGCTAATGAAGGTTAACTTAGTGGATACCTAGGGCTGACACAGTTGACCCTAGTTGGGGACTAGGAAAACTGTTTGTTGCTCAATAAACTTAGCAAGGAACCAAGCTAGCAGGGTTTCATGAATAAGGGGCCAGGATATTATTTGTTCTTGTATTTACTTTGCTGAATATCAAACAAAAACATGTACAAATACGTCGGACCAGGGGGGTGTTTCACAAAGATCCTAAGTTGAACTTAACTCTAAAGTTGGACTTAAAAAGTATTGAAAGCTGTCAGTTTCTGTGAACAAATTTTTGTAAAAGTTATACTAAAAGGCATCAAATGTTGATACAAACATTATTAACATTTTCTATTATCAAGAACATTTCATGTTCTTGATGTAAATTTTATGAAAAGTCTGAAATACTAGCATTTTTCTTCTGAATATATTTCATTCCAAGGCTACAAGTGGCTTACCATAATTGTTAAGTCCAACTTAGAGTTAAGTTCAGCTTAGGATCTTTTTGAAACACCCCCCATAACACATATTTGGGCCGGGGTCTATTATGGAGAATCTATGTTTTACCAAAATCAAATCGTCTTCAATGTGTTAATAAACCCATTGCTTTCATGGTTAAAGTTCTGTTTTATTGTTTAATGTGGTATACAGCATAGTCCTATCAAGAATTACCATGTTTTTTGTATTATCTAAAAGGCATATACTGTACATATACATTTGCAATAGCAGTGCATCACATCTAGAAGGCCAAATATTGATTTGTTTGCAATCTGAATGTCAATCAAGAGTTTGTGGTAAAATTTAATCGATTTTTTTTGTTTGTTATTGAACTTCATTAAAGGGTTGGGGTTCATAAATTATTTTATGGTCTGCCCAGCAAAGGCCACTCATAAAAATTACTGTGAATTCATAATGTGCAACATGTGTGGAAAAACAAATATTGATTCATTAGTGGTAGTGGCACGAATGTAAGCTAAAGGCCATACCTAATATGTCAGTTATTCCTTGCCAATCAAGAATTTTTTGGAAAAAACTGTAGTAGATTTTTTGGTACTGCATTGCCCTACAAGGTGAGGGTAACAATTATGTTTTATGGTCTACCCAGCGAAGGCCACAGTCATAAAAATACAGTTGATTCATACTAAGTAATTTGTTTCATAACTATAATTATATTAATTGGTTTATGGCATGAATGTCAGCCGAAGGCCGTTAATTAGTCCATCCTTGTCAGGTTTGCCTATTGCATCGCCTAACAATGTAAGGGTTCGAAGTACATGTATTACTGAATTTAATCAATCTCAAAGTTAATATTTTGATAAATTCTGTTTGGAAAGTTTGTGCACCTTTGCGTGTCATTCTGCAAGAAAATGCCATCTGTTATTGGCTGAATGTCAACAAGCTCGTGAACAAGGTCATATTCTGTTTGATTAATGAATATCTGCATGTTATTTGATCACCATACAATGTCATACAAAGTCGAATTGCACGCTATCATTCTTTCACACATCTTGTATTGGCTGGAATTCACACAGGCAGTTTGAATTAAAACCATGGTTCAGAGTACTCTTGATTGTTTGATGGAGCTCTGCACTTTCATCTCTTATTTCCAACTTGTAAATTAAAAATTAAATTAAATTGATTAAAATTAAAAATATTGAATTAATTTATCATTCATAATATTTATCGTTGTTCATTTATTTTTCTAAATTAAAGGGTACCACCAGGCAAAGAACAACATATTTATATGTTTTGGTACCATTTTGTGATATCAAATAGATACCAAACTTTTTGCAAAAATACAATGCAATTAACTACCACCATTATTTCATGGTTCCGTACGCGCCAAACATTGCGAGTGCGCCACCCGTACGTTTGGAGACAATAGAATCCCAGAGGATTCGTTTGCTCTGGACAAAGGTAGTCTTCCTACACGCCAACCCATTAAAGCATGCTTTAGAATGGTGATGCGTTATCCAATTTGTTTCTTTTTTTCTTCTGGAAACATATTTTTCTCAACTTGTTGATGGAATGGACTACTAAAGAGGTTATCTTTCATTTATAAGAATATTATTTTTGGATGGTGGTACCCTTTAACAGTTATTTTCAAAGGATTAACTTTAAAAAAGATGGTTTTAAATGACATCATATGATGCAAGTGGAGTTTTAGTCAAACTGAATTTTAGTAACCAAACCTGCACCATTACAGTAGAAACTAAAAGTTGTAACTCCACCATGCTCGAAAGTTATACGCAATTACAAATGACTAAGTAAAAAGCCTGTTATCATTATGCCTCCGCCAACGAAGTGGCCGGAGGCATTATGTTTTCGGGTTGTCCGTCCGTCCGTAGGTCCGTCCGTCCGTCTGTACGTACGTACGTCCCGTTTTCGTTCTCGCGATATCTCAAGAACCGGTTGACGGATCAATTTCAAACTTGGTATGAGTGTACATATTGGGGTGACAATGATCTGATTAGATTTTAGGGGTCATGGGGTCAAAGGTCAAGGTCACAGGACTCAATATATATGCAAAAATGCCTCGTTCTCGCGATATCTCAAGAACCGGTTGACGGATCAATTTCAAACTTGGTGTGAGTGTACATTTTGGGGTGACAATGATCTGATTATATTTTGGGGTTCATGAGTTCAAAGGTCAAGGTCACAGGACTCAATATGCAAAAATGCCTCGTTCTCGCGATATCTCAAGAACCGGTTGACGGATCAATTTCAAACTTGGTATGAGTGTACATTTTGGGATGGCAATGATCTGATTAGATTTTGGGGTTCATGAGTTCAAAGGTCAAGGTCACAGGACTCAATATATGTGCAAATATGCCTCGTTCTTGCGATATCTCAAGAACCGGTTAACGGATCAATTTCAAACTTGGTATGAGTTTACATATCCAGGTAGCAATGATATAATTAGATTTGGGGGTCATGAGGTCAAAGGTCAAGGTCACATGACTCATTATACATGCAAAAAAGCTTGTAATGGCAAAATCTCAAGAACTAAATGTCAGATTTCAATCAAACTTGGTACCTGAATGTTTCTTAGGGAGCCAATGTAGTCATCAAAGTTTGGGGTCATATGGTCAAGGTCACAAATATGGTCACTCAAAGTATCACTCAAAAATATTTGTAAAAATTAATTAAGTGCATGTTTATTTGGGCTTGATATTAAAATCGCGTGATAGCGGAGGCATAATTTTCGACTGCGCGCAGTCGTAGATCCATCTAGTTAAAAAAGAGCTGTTACAACTCAAGAGGGAGCTCTCTAAAAACTCATTGCTTTCACCCATTTTTCATACAAAATTGTGCATGTGATGTTTTGTTAAAATAATGATTAAAGGGGTAGTACATTTTTGATAAGGCTGAGCTTTAGTAACCAAAACCTGCACAATAACACTACAAACTAATAGTTTAACTCCACCATGCTCGGAAGGTATAACAAATTACAAACGACTAAGAAAAAAGCCTGTTATCATTCAAAAAGAGCCATTAAAACACAAGAGGGCGCTCTCTAAAAAAGCATTGGTTTAAACTATTTTTCATACAAAATTATGCATGTAATGTTTTGTTGAAATAATGATTAGATAGAGAGACCATCAACAACTATTTAAAAACCTCTTTTGAACATTTTTGAAAAAGTGTAGGCATTTTAAAAATTGTTTTTTAAAATCATTGAATAAATCTGGGCCCCAGATTTATTATGATCAGATATATTTATTGATATTTCAGCCGTTTCTGAACTGATTTTGATCAAATAAAGTTTATTCTGCCATTAAAATTGTAAGTTCTTTCAAATTTTACACTAGTTTTTCATAACCTCATAAATAACAAAATATTTTGTGCATTTTGTGCCCTCTTTACCAACATTGAACTACCCCTTTAAATAGAGATATCATCAATAACTATTTTTGAAATTTTTTGAAAGAAGTGTATACATAAGCATTTTATGTTCTTCCGATGACCGGGGTAATAATATCATTGTAAAGCGCTTAGAGATTATTATCAATCGTGATAGGCGCTATATAAATCAAGTGTATTATTATTATTATTAAGTCACTTTTGGAACTTCCAAGATAATCATGTTTAAAGTTTGAAAGCCATGTATAAAACAAACGTAACATTTTATGAATATCCTCCAATTTAAACATAATAATTTCCTAAAAATGTTGCATCACAAAGAGAGGTCTGATCCCGCGATATAAATATTATATTATAATTATTAAGACAGAATGTGTAACTCAATTTAGCACCAAATTGACTTAACCTGTTCCCTTCGAGATTCTGAAATATCCATTGACTTTATTCACAACCCACCCAGTTTCCGTAGTCAAGGGGTTAACACCCTTCTCACTCTCTCCCAACGATTTATAGAAGTAGTACATGTAGTTAGACTATTTATGACCGGCTATAGCAAAACCCGGCACTTGTCGGTAAAAATCAAAATTAAGATTTTCATACCATTACGAAGGCCTCATCACAAGCTTTCATTTGATGCTTTGTTCTAACTAATTGGTCAATAATTGGTGAGGATGATTGTTTAAATTTTACAATCATAGGTCTTTTACACACATTATGTGAACTTGAAATGCCCATTTCTTCAAAACATGAATGGGCTAGGTGCTGGGTTTTGCTATAGCAGGTCACATTTATTATTCGAAGATAGAGGAAACTGACCAGAAACAAAAGGAATGAGCCTGAGACCTCCGGATTACTAGACTGGTGCTCTTACCATTGAACTACAAGGCCTTCTTGATGGTGGCCCTTCCCAGATTCATTTAACTATTTATTATTATCAATCATCATAATTTGTATGTTTACTCGTTCCAGTGCCAGCCATGTTGACCGGTCAATTGACAATTTACTCCAGACCTTCACTGGTCAGTTGGCGGAAATAACCGGGGAAGATTTCCAATACAACTGATATCATAATTATATCTTAGAAGTAGTAGCTATACATAATATTATCATCATCATTATTATTATTATCATCACAATTATGTTCACTCATTTACTAATACTAATTACAGTGCCAGCCACGTTGACCAGTCTATGAACAAGTTTCTCCAGACATTTACCGGTCAGTTGGCCGAGATGACCAAGAAAGATTTCCAATACAACTGATATCATTATTATATCATAGAAGTAGTAGCTTTACATATTATTATCATCATTATTATTATTATCATCACAATTATGTTCACTCATTTACTAATTACAGTGCCAGCCATGTTGACCGGTCAATTGACAAGTTACTCTAGACCTTGGCGGAAATGACCGAGGAAGATTTCCAATAAACTGATATTTTTTCCCCTAGAAGTATTTGCTATACCGATTATTATCATCACAATTATGTTTACTCATTTCCTTGTTACAGTGCCAGCCACGTTGACCAGTCTATGGACAAGTTACTCTAGACCTTCACCGGTCAGTTGGCCGAGATGACCAAGAAAGATTTCCAATACAACTGATATCATTATTATATCTTAGAAGTAGTAGCTTTACTTATTTATTATCATTAATATTATTATCATCATAATTATTATGTTTACTCATTTACTAATTACAGTGCCAGCCACGTTGACCAATCTATGGACAAGTTTCTCCAGACCTACACCGGTCAGTTGGCAGAGATGACCGAAAAAGATTTCCAATACAACTGATATCATTATTATATCCTAGAAGTAATAGCTATACTTATTATCATCATCATCATCATTATGTTTACTCATTTACTAATGACAGTGCCAGCCATGTTGACCAGTCCATGGACAAGTTTCTCCAGACCTTCACCGGTCAGTTGGCCGAGAAGACCGAGGAAGACTTCCGGTTCCAGATGGAGGGACTGATCAACATCCTCCTCTGCGAAGATGCCTCGCTCTCAGAGGAGGCGGACAGAAACTGGGGATACGTCGTCAACCACGAATACAGCTTCGATAGGATACACAGAAAGGTATTATATTGTGAGAAAGACAGATAAACATTTTTTGAGTGGGGGTATAATATCAATCCCAAATACATAGAAAGGTATGATAATATGAGAAAGGCAGATCACTATTTCAAAGGAATCTGGTAGTTTTGTCAAAAAAACACAATTTCTCTAGAATTCTAGCGGTTCTCACATACCTTATTATATTTGTCTTACCAATAAAACCTTGGAAAAGGTTTCAGCTTTACAAATTTCTCTGTCGTTATAAAGATATTTATGATTGAAGTGTTTGGATTTAAAAGTCTCCCTGGGAGACTTTCAACTGTGTACAAAGTTAATGCAATAAGCTAACAATTTTCACTTTGCATTTTCCCTCATAACTCGGTCATATGACATTCATTTACAATGGAATTTTCACACATCACTCAGTGGACATGTTATCAGATCACAGAAATACACATTTTTATCAACCCGTTGTCAGTTTTTGCAAAATGTCAACAAAGTTACTAGATCCCTTTATCTTGCGATAATCCTTTGATCATAGAAGTGAAGCAAAAGGCCTGGGAGAAAAAAATAGGAAAGAAAAAAATTTGAATGAATGAAACATGTTATTGTTTATCTCTTCTGCAATACAGTGAAAACTCGTTATAACAAGTATGTTGGGTCCATTGAATTTACCTCGTTATATCAGATATCTCGTTGTATCAGGGCTTAAAAACAACAAAATACATAGAACCTGGACCTTTAAAATTACCTCGCTATATCAGGTGCACTTTAAAAAAAAAAAAAAACCCACACCAGGTTTGCATTATAATTTGTATGCCTCCGCCAACGAAGTGGCCGGAGGCATTATGTTTTCGGGTTGTCCGTCCGTCCGTCCGTCCGTCCGTTATCTCAAGAACCAGTTGATGGATCAATTTCAAACTTGGTATGAGTGTACATATTGGGGTGACAATGATCTGATTAGATTTTAGGTGTCATGAGGTCAAAGGTCAAGGTCACAGGACTCAATATATATGCAAAAATGCCTCGTTCTTGCGATATCTCAAGAACTGGTTGACGGATCAAATTCAAACTTGGTATCAGTGTAGATATTGGGGTGGCAATGATCTGATTACATTTTGGTGTTCATGAGGTCAAAGGTCAAGGTCACAGGACTCAATGTATGCGCAAAAATGCCTCGTTCTTGCGATATCTCAAGAACCGGTTGACGGATCAATTTCAAACTTGGTATGAGTGTACATATCGGGGTGCCACTGATCTGCTTAGATTTGGGGGGTCATGAGGTCAAAGGTCAAGGTCACAGGACTCAATATGTATGCGAAAATGGCTTGTAAATTTTTGGCAAAATTTCAAGAACTGAATGTCAGATTTCAATCAAACTCGGTACCTGAATGTATCATAAAGAGTCAACGTAGCCATAAAATGTTGGGGTCATGAGGTTAAGGTCAAGGTCACGGGACTCATTATACATGCAAAAAAGCTTGTAATGCCAAAATCTCAAGAACTAAATGTCAGATTTCAATCAAACTTCGTACCTGAATGTTTTTTAGGGAGCCATCAAAGATTGGGGTCATATGGTCAAGGTCACAGGACTCAAAATATATGAAAAATATTTTTAATAATTAAATCGGTGCATGTTAATTTGGGCTTGATATTAAAATCGCGTGATAGCGGAGGCATAATTTTCGATTGCGCGCAATCGAAGATCCATCTAGTTTAAATAGTAGTAAAGAAATTGGCAACAACAGTCTTTCTAGACTGATTGCCATTAAATTTAAAATAACAACAACAACAGGTACCTCCTTATAACAGAGCTCGTTATAAAGAGGCTCCACTGTATACATGACTTTCCTTACTCCTTTCCGCCCACAGGCTGATGCTCTCAGGACCCTGTCTCTGGATGATGTGAGGGGTTGCCTCAGAGACCACATTCAGGCTCCATTGTATACATGACTTTCCTTACTCTTTTCTGCCCCTAGGCTGATGCTCTCAGGACCCTGTCTCTGGATGATGTGAGGGCCTGCCTCAGGGACCACATTCAGGCTCCATTGTATACATGACTTTCCTTACTCCTTTGTGCCCCTAGGCTGATGCTCTCAGGACCCTGTCTCTGGATGATGTGAGGGCCTGCCTCAGGGACCACATTCAGGCTCCATTGTATACATGACTTTCCTTACTCCTTTGTGCCCACAGGCTGATGCTCTCAGGACCCTGTCTCTGGATGATGTGAGGGCATGCCTCAGAGACCACATTCAGGCTCCATTGTATACATGACTTTCCTTACTCCTTTGTGCCCACAGGCTGATGCTCTCAGGACCCTGTCTCTGGATGATGTGAGGGCATGCCTCAGAGACCACATTCAGGCTCCATTGTATACATGACTTTCCTTACTCCTTTCCGCCCACAGGCTGATGCTCTCAGGACCCTGTCTCTGGATGATGTGAGGGCATGCCTCAGAGACCACATTCAGGCTCCATTGTATACATGACTTTCCTTACTCCTTTGTGCCCACAGGCTGATGCTCTCAGGACCCTGTCTCTGGATGATGTGAGGGCATGCCTCAGAGACCACATTCAGGCTCCATTGTATACATGACTTTCCTTACTCCTTTCCGCCCACAGGCTGATGCTCTCAGGACCCTGTCTCTGGATGATGTGAGGGCATGCCTCAGAGACCACATTCAGGCTCCATTGTATACATGACTTTCCTTACTCCTTTGTGCCCACAGGCTGATGCTCTCAGGACCCTGTCTCTGGATGATGTGAGGGCCTGCCTCAGGGACCACATTCAGGCTCCATTGTATACATGACTTTCCTTACTCCTTTGTGCCCACAGGCTGATGCTCTCAGGACCCTGTCTCTGGATGATGTGAGGGCATGCCTCAGAGACCACATTCAGGCTCCATTGTATACATGACTTTCCTTACTCCTTTGTGCCCACAGGCTGATGCTCTCAGGACCCTGTCTCTGGATGATGTGAGGGCATGCCTCAGAGACCACATTCAGGCTCCATTGTATACATGACTTTCCTTACTCCTTTGTGCCCGTAGGCTGATGCTCTCAGGACCCTGTCTCTGGATGATGTGAGGGGTTGCCTCAGGGACCACATTCAGGCTCCATTGTATACATGACTTTCCTTACTCCTTTGTGCCCACAGGCTGATGCTCTCAGGACCCTGTCTCTGGATGATGTGAGGGCCTGCCTCAGGGACCACATTCAGGCTCTATTGTATACATGACTTTCCTTACTCTTTTCTGCCCCTAGGCTGATGCTCTCAGGACCCTGTCTCTGGATGATGTGAGGGCCTGCCTCAGGGACCACATTCAGGCTCCATTGTATACATGACTTTCCTTACTCCTTTGTGCCCACAGGCTGATGCTCTCAGGACCCTGTCTCTGGATGATGTGAGGGCCTGCCTTAGAGACCACATTCAGGCTCCATTGTATACATGACTTTCCTTACTCCTTTCCGCCCACAGGCTGATGCTCTCAGGACCCTGTCTCTGGATGATGTGAGGGCATGCCTCAGAGACCACATTCAGGCTCCATTGTATACATGACTTTCCTTACTCCTTTGTGCCCACAGGCTGATGCTCTCAGGACCCTGTCTCTGGATGATGTGAGGGCATGCCTTAGAGACCACATTCAGGCTCCATTGTATACATGACTTTCCTTACTCCTTTGTGCCCGTAGGCTGATGCTCTCAGGACCCTGTCTCTGGATGATGTGAGGGCATGCCTCAGAGACCACATTCAGGCTCCATTGTATACATGACTTTCCTTACTCCTTTCCGCCCACAGGCTGATGCTCTCAGGACCCTGTCTCTGGATGATGTGAGGGCATGCCTTAGAGACCACATTCAGGAGGGCAAGAACTTCCGCAAACTCAGCATTCAGGTAAGAATCAATTAGGCCCTAATTCTCAGCATTGGTTCATCTTTATCAACTTTATTAAAGGGTACCACCACCCAACAATAATATTCTTATAAATGAAAGATAACATCTTTAGTAGTCCATTCCATCAACAAGTTCAGAAAAATAAGTTTCCAGAAAGAACAAAATTTAATTGGAAAATGCATCACCATTCTAAAGCATGCGTTCATGGGTCTGCATGTACGAAGGCTACCTTTGTCCAGAGCGAACGAATCGTCCGGGATTCTATTGTCTCCAAACGTACGCGTGAAGAGCATCGGCGCACTCGCAAATGTTTGGCGCGTACGGAACCATAAAATAATAATGGTTCCGTAAGTGGTGGTAATTAATTGCATTGTTTATGAATTACACAACTCTTTGCAAAATGTTGGGTATCTATTTCATATCACAAAACGGTACCAAAATATATAATTATGTGTTGTTCTTTGCCTGGTGGTCCCCTTTAAAGCCTCTGCTTAGGACATCCAGAAAAAGAAGTCACTTGACATTCCAATTAAATGGTTAAACAAATCACCAATAACATAAGTCCTTCTCATACTAGGATCAAAAGGACATAATCTTATTGGTGAACTGTTGTCTTTATTCTAATGCTAGAAATTAACAAGATTTTTCTAATTCTAGTGGTTAAAAACCTGAATTTGGTTGGCCCAAACAACAACAAAAATAACAGACTTTGTTATAATTGGTGGCCCATTGGGGCCAGAGGAATTTTTTTTATCAATGAAATGTGATGGCCCAAAGCTAATTTTTAGTGGACCTGGGCCAGCGAGCCTGTGCTAATAATATTGAATATTGTTTATCATTTAACATGATAAAACATTTTTTTTTGGGGGGGGGGGGGGGGTTGGGTGGATCGATGGATATATGGATGGATGGATGGATGGATGGATGGATGGATGGATGGATGGATGGATGGATGGATGGATGGATGGATGGATGGATGGATGGATGGATGGATGGATGGATGGATGGATGGATGGATGGATGGATGGATGGATGGATGGATGGATGGATGGATGGATGGATGGATGGATGGATGGATGGATGGAAGGATGGATGGAGGGAAGGGTGGGTCGATGGATGGATGGATGGATGGATGGATGGATGGATGGATGGATGGATGGATGGATGGATGGATGGGTGGGTGGATCAGGGCAGTGGATGGATGATCGACTGATGGATTAAATCATGTTTATCCTCTCTCTTGCAGGTGATTGGCTATGGAAAGAGTGAGAAGAACAATCCTCGGGTAAAACCAGAGGGTGGAGACAACAAATCTAGCACAGCCAATCAGCAGACAGATCAGGTGGATGCAGCCAATCAGGAATCAGAGAAATCCAAATCGGACCAATCAGAGTCCAGGATAGTGGCCCAGGATGAGGGCGTATCGGGGGAGTGTATTGCAGACATTGGTGCGTTCAGGAAGGAACTGTTACTCTACCCACTGACCAGAATCGATCATTGATGATAGACTTATATGTATTAGCAGTCGTAATCATTATAATGAGCACCTTGGCCCCATTAAATTTACATGTACCTCATTTTATGTGGTGTGGCAAGATTGGTAGAGCGCGCGCTTTCCAATCAAGAGATCCCGAGTTCGAACCGTTTGTCCTTCAGCAAGACAATTTATCCATAAATGCTGCTCTCTACCCAGGTGTATAAATGGAGACCCGAAGGCCTTTATGTGAAGGATCTTCTCAATGCCCATGAGCCGCTTGGAAGGAATGCTCCCTAGGGAGTGGAGATGGTGCACACAATGTGTGCTGGTTTGCATTGTATCCTATGACCTGGGTAATAATATCATTGTAAAGCGCCTAGGGATGATTATCAATCATATTAGGCGCTATATAAATCGCGTATATTATTATTATTATTATTATTATTATCAAATATACTAGGCTTAACACAAAAAAAATACATAGAACACGGACCTGTGATATTGTATACCTTGCTATATCAGGTATCAGCCGGGGGAATACCCTTCTCTTTTTTGAGAAGTAGACATCTTTCTTTTGCATGCATGAGATGTGACTGCCTCCATTTATCTTCCATGGAATCCTAACCCGCATAGGAAGCACAGGGGAGGTACATTAACACACAACACGAGGCATCTCAAAGATCATGTACCGTAATAGAAAAAAGATCCAGCGTGTCATATCGCCGGATTTTGCTTCTCAAATAGATTTTGTGTTCGTGTGTGTGTGTGTTCATGTATGTACAGTCAAACCTGTCTTAGCCAACACCTGGTAACGCCTATGGACTGAGCACAGCAAGAAAGGCACTTCTTCGCAACTCATTTTTGATGTTGCAGAAATTGGGTGTCTGCTACAATTGAATTAACTGTAATGGTACCAAATATTATAGCTAATACAAAGTTATATACATACTATATAATTACTATAAAATTCAAATTATTTTTTTAAAGTCAAGTGCCTGGTTTTGCAGTGATCTGTCACATTTTATTTTGTCTCGCTTGAAATAGGTCCCAAAAATATTTTCATATCCTAACAAGAGTTTATTGTTTGAAACTTGAATCTGATCCAAGACCTATTGTCACGACATTTATAGTAGGCGTAGCTATTGTGTTATGTTGTTATGAAACACAGTAACTTGGCATTGGGCTTGTCTAGACAAAAGAGGTACATTCCCCTTTTTTTCAGACAGTTTTTTTTCTTTCTAGGGGTAGGTTGTTTATCAAGCTTTGACACACTGTGTGCAAAGTAAAAATAACATGTTATTTGATACTTCTATTCAAGGTTGTATTATTGACGCTGCAATTTGTCATCCGTTTATTTCAACTAAGGTTCTAGTAATTCATTTGATTTCTGCTCAAGTATCATAGTAGTTATTTTACCAATTAGAATGAACCTTCTCTTTCATGTTTACTTTCTTAGTTTTAGCTCTTGCAAGTTTTTTTTTCAATTTGTACAATGAACATTATTTACATTGAGCTTATAACTGTTTTTATTTTTATCATTTATTTTTATTATTTAACTTTACATTGGGCCTAAATAACTGTTTATTTTTTGCATTTTAAAAATAAATGTTATGTTTATATAACGGTTTATTTATTTGTTTTGCATTTTTGTGTGAGTGTGTTTGTGTGTGTGCTTGCGTGTGTTAAAATACATATTTGAAATTGTAATACTTTTTCTATATTTATGACCTGCTATAATTATTTGTTTCTCCATGAAATGTTTTGATTTTTGTCCAGGGACCACAGTATTTACTCTAGCTTGTAATGTTTTTTATGCCTCCATCAACGAAGTGGCCAGAGGCATTTTATTTCCGAGTTGTTCATCCGTCTGTCCGTCCATTCCGTGTTCGTTCTCGTGATATCTTGAGAACAGTTTGTTCCATTTCAAACTTGGTATGGGAGTACATATCAAGGTTACAATGATCAGATTACATTTGGGGGTCAAAGTTCAAAGGTCACAGTGCTCATTATGCAGAAATAGCTTGTAGTTGTGATATCACAAGAACCGCTAGACAGGTAACCATCAAACTTGGTACCTGTTTGTAACTTGAAGAGCCAATGAATTGATTAAATTCGGGGGTCATGAGGTCAAAGGGCTCATTAGGCCATGAAAAATAAATGGTTGGATTGGCGTAACCCGCCCGCCCCTAAAAATACCGGCGCTAATGCACACCGACCCTAGAGGTTTTTTCTGAATTTTGTTGTTGTTTTAATAATAATAAAAAATAAATAAATAAATAAAAAATTGCAATAGAATTTGCAATTGCGATGTGTTATGTGTGTGTTTTTGTGTATTTGTGCGAAGAAAGAAAAACAAAAACAAAAAAAAATCCCTACCGACCTACCCTAATTTTTGGTTGCCTGTTACGCCAATCAAACAATTTTTTGGGGGGGCCTTATATATGTTTGTTTTCATAATTATATGAATAAATCAATGCCAATATGATAATGGTATGTAAATCTGTAGATGTTATAATATGTTGCAGCCTTTTAAAAAACTTATTGATGATCAGTTTGTACGTAGAAGGAAACATAATTGAATGTATGTACAGTTAGGTTTTTGTTAGATTCTTTTAAAAGCTAACATGGGAATTTTTTTAGTTATTCCGATGATTTTGCGAGAACAGTATTTGAGATGAATTGTACAAATGCTGTGCATTTTCAGACTTCGTAACTACATTATAGTGCCATCATTTATGACAATACAACTTTTTGTAATGACAAAACAACTTTTTTTAAACATTTTCATGAAAGCGACTTTTTAGGATATTATCATTTGTTGTATTTTCAGTAATATTTTATTTCAAAGTTTACTCAGTGAACGATTTGAATGATTTAAATTGAAATATATTTGAACAACCATCACTCGATGAAGATATTGAAGTGACTGAAGTTTGTTATATAAACTTCAATACAATACATTAAATATTTATGAAAATTACTACACAGTTGTCAAGTGTGAGTTTATTTATGCTGTATAGTTATGTAGATGTCTCTTATCAGTGTAGCCCATAGGCGTACCCAGGGGGGTGTTTGGGGGGTTAAACACCCCTCTTTGATGAACAATGACTGTTTTGGGGCCAAAGGGGGGGGGGGGGGGGGGTGTTCAAACACCCCCCTTTACCACTTTTAACTGGTCTTGAGTCCACTTTTTATTGGTCACAACCATCATAACCAATGTTCTGGACCTCAAAATTTATGGACACCGCCCCCCCCCCCACCCCCCCCCCCCGCTTACACGACTCTCAACCAGTTGTCTCAGCCTCGGCCTCAGAAATTTTGGCGGACGAAATAACACCTCTCTTGAAAAAACCCTGGGTACGCTTATTTATTCCATAATATCCGGGCATTTTATACAGGAAAACATGGCTGAAATTCACAAAGGTGGTTATAGGGATCTAGTAACATTGTTGACATGTGCAAAAAGTGATGAATGGTTGATAAAAATGTGTATGTTTGTGATCTTATACGTCCACCGAGTAATGTGTGAACATTTCATGCTAAATGGATATTATATGCCCCCAAAAATGAGCGAAAGTGATAGATCTATTAGCTAACTTATTGCACTGACTTTGTACACAGTTATAACTTTCCAGTGATTAATTAAATATCCGAACACAAAGAAAGGGACATTAAAAAACCCCAATTCTACAACAAGGTATGAATGAACCCGCTCGAGTTCTAAGTAAGATTTGTGGATTTGGACAGTGTTACTAGATCCCTTTAATTTCATCAGGTTTTATGGAGTGCCGCACGCTCATCTCTCATTTTCAAAATAAGGAAACAAATTCAGCCAGTAAAATCAACTAAACAGAGATTCTATGAATAACAATCAATTTAATATGATAAAATAACAATATAAAATCAATGAAACTGTAGAAATGGTTGTTGGTATATGTTAATAAGTCATAAACATACAAAGTTGATTTCTACTTACAAGTAAAAGATCACGGTACGATGGCTTGATCCTGGGATCGGCGCTGGTAGGTCCTCTGGCAGGCACTTATAATATTTCATCCGTGTCCCAAGATAGTGCATGAGATGATAATGTTCAAGGTATGTCACCAAGTGTTTGTATGTACACTGTTTGTACAAGAGTTGTTATATTCGCGTGAGCGAAGAGGTATATATAATTATGTTGAAATATATACCAAAAGTTATATGTGCTTGTCCGCAATAGAAAAGAGTTCTGCGTTCCAGCAAAAGTAAAATAAACTAACTAAGCTACACGATTAACTTCCTTTCACAAAGGTATCGTGTAGGTATTAAATATATATATAGTTCCAGAATGTCTCAGGATGAAGTGAGAAAGTTGCTGTTTTGCTGGAGAGTGAGTTTGTATAATCCGAATGGTTCGGTGGTTGTGACAAGAATGATCGAGAGATGAGATGAGTTGGGGGATGAAGAGATGTCCCCAAATCGTAGTAAATTCACGTGGTAATCCTTGTCTCTGATTGGACAGTGAAATCATGAGTTTTAATATATTCACAGTAACAGTCCTGTGAATGGTCGGTTTACCCACGGTCATAGGGCAACGACATCGCGAGCCGCGAAATGTTTGTTTTCCCAATCTTGTCGGAGTAGGGGAAGAGTTTCCGGAGAAGTTCCATAACAAAAAGGGATGTTATTGCGGATGCGGTATGATGAAACGCATGGAGAGGAAATGCGGAAACATAAAAGAGATAATGTTTTTCCTTGGTTTTTGGTGGAGCTTGTAAACCGAGCTACGGATGTGTAACTCCAAATAATGAGGCGCTACAGGTAACCCCCTCCTAGATCGCAAGTGAAGAAAACAAAGTTACGAACGATGCGATCGATAAAGAGGAAATACAAGTATGTAGCGATGTAAAGAAATTATCAAATCTCGAAGAAACGAGAGTAAAAATGTAAAATTCATCCAGCACTAAAAACGACGTACTGCACATATCGAGCGGGCCAATGGACACGACGACCCGATCTCGTCCTCCTAACCTCCGGCGCAGGTCGCGGTGGAGGAGAAAACGTGGGAGACGAGTCGGAAGGGGGCGTGGCAGGGGGCTCGGTAGGAGGTGTGTCAACCCTCAACGTAGAGGCTGGATGCGTAGTGGAGGGCGGCTGAGGCGTTGGGTCGCGCTGGGGCTCGAGATATGCAGGTTTGAGGCGGTCGATGCTGACAGTATCGTGTTTCCCTCGCTGGTCGACCACGAAGAACTTGTCAGTGCGCCGTACGACCGGATAGGGGCCTTTGTAGGGAGGTTGAAGCGGCTTCCTCACGGTATCATCCCGTATGAAAACGTGTGAGGATGAGTGTAGATCCGTGTTCACATACGACGGCTTTTGTTGAGCACGCGTGCCGTGTGGACGCATGTCGTGCATGAATTTGCGAAGACGATGGACGTAGTCGCCCGGGTCGAGGTCGTTGTCCGTGTCGGCTGGAGCAACGAACTCGCCAGGCAGGCGAAGTGTAGTTCCATACACCAGTTCAGCAGTAGAGCAAGCAAGATCAGTCTTTACAGCGGTGCGTATGCCGAGTAGAACTAGTGGTAGATGCTCTGTCCAACGTGTACCACCATGTGCTTTAAGTGATGCTTTAAGCTGGCGATGTAGTCGTTCGACCAGGCCGTTAGCAGCAGGGTGGTAGGCCGTAGTACGCAGGCGATTAGTTCCCAGCAGTGTTGCGAGGTGACGGAAGAGATGGGACTCGAATTGGCGACCTCTATCAGTGGTGATAGTAGACGGGGTGCCAAATCGAGCAACCCAATGTGTGACGAACACACGAGCCACTGTCTCCGCTGTTATGTCGTTCATGGGGAATGCCTCCGGCCATCGAGTGTATCGATCCACACATGTCAGGAGATATGAGAAACCGTCCGAAGGCGGGAGCGGACCGACGATGTCGATGTGTACGTGGTCGAACCGGGCGTCGGGCGACGAAAACGTGCCGAGCGGTGCTTTGTTGTGGCGATGTACCTTACATTGCTGGCACTGAATGCACGTCTTAGCCCACAAACGAACGTCCCGGTTGATCCCAGTCCACACGAACCTGTCTGTGATGAGTTTTTGCGTGGCACGAACTCCTGGATGAGACAGATTGTGCAGGGAATGAAATACTGACCTGCGGAACGAGGCAGGTATGTATGGGCGAGGAGTGCCGGTGGACATGTCGCTTAATATCGTGCGATCCGATGAGGGAATAGGCACGGGAACGAGCTGAAGCGAGGTGTCGTTGAGGTGCGCGATTTCGTCATCGTCCTCCTGGGCGATGGCGATGGCGGCGAAGTCGATTACCGTGTCATGTGACTCGAGGCCATTGATGTGCGCGCGCGAGAGGGCGTCGGCGGCAAGGTTGTCTTTGCCCGAGATATGCCGTAAGTCCGATGTGAACTGGGAGATCAGGTCCAAATGCCTGACTTCGCGTGGCGAATATTTGTCCGGCTGGGCATTGAGCGCGTGGGTGAGCGGCTTGTGATCGGTGTAGACGCAAAATGAACGTCCTTCGAGGAGATGGCGAAAGTGTTTGATGCAGAGATACACGGCCAGCAGCTCTCTGCCAAACGTGCTGTAGCGGGTCTCTGCTGGCTGTAATCGCTTGGAAAAGAACGCGAGTGGCTGCCATACCTCGTTCACACATTGCTGCAACACCCCACCCACACCTGTGTCCGAAGCATCAGTGAGGAGGCACAGGGGTGCACCGTTCTTGGGGTGGACGAGCATGGTCGCGTCGGATAATGCGTGCTTTACTGTGTCGAATGCTTGCAGGGCGGTATCCGCGAGCGTGATGGGCTGATTCTTTTTCTTCGCGTTCTTTAACATGTCGGTTAAAGGCTGCATAGCATCAGCACAGCGCGGGATGAATCTGCGGTAGAAATTCACGAGTCCCAAGAATTCCCGCAACTTTCGTAGCGAAGTCGGCGGGGGTAGGTCAATGATGGCTTTGACCTTGTCGGGGAGAGGAGCGATGCCGGCGTGGTCGACGGCGTGGCCGAGGAAATGGAGCGACGCGACGCCGAGTTCGCATTTGGCCGGGTTGATAATGACCCCGTACTCAGCGAACCGTGCGAACAAGGTGCGAAGATGTTCTTCGTGTTCATCAGGTGAATCGCTGGCGACGAGGACATCATCGACGTATGCGTAGGCGAATGGCAGTCCGCGGAGGACTTCGTCCATAAACCTTTGGAAGGTTTGCGCCGCGTTACGTAACCCAAATGGCATGCGGACGTATTCAAACAATCCAAAGGGTGTGGTGATGGCCGTTTTGTGGACGTCGGCGGGGTGAACTGGTATCTGATGGTACGCCTTGATGAGGTCGATCTTTGAAAATATCGTTTTACCCTCCAAACCAGCTGCGAAATCCTGGAGATGGGGAACAGGGTAGCGATCCGGGATTGTTGCCTTGTTGAGCGAGCGGTAATCACCACACGGTCGCCAGTCCCCTGGGGTTTTCTTTGGCACCATGTGAAGTGGCGACGACCAGTTGCTCTTTGACGGGCGGACGATGCCGAGCTCCAACATGTGGTTGAATTCCGCTTTCGCGATAGAAAAACGATCGGGAGCTAGTCGACGTGGTCGTGCAGCAGCTGGTGGTCCACGAGTCTCGATGTGATGGGTGACTGAATGCTTGACGCTTGATTCGGAGTACACGGGCTGTGTAATACCCGGATGATTACGAATCAAGTCGTCGAACCGTGATCCAGTCGACTGCATCATTCTCAGACTCGTGGGTGGCGAAGAAGATCGTGCGATGACGCCAGTGACAGCGAGGTTGGTCGTGGTGTCAATTAGCTTGCGGTGTTTGACGTCCACAAGAAGACCGAAATTGGTAAGAAAATCAGCGCCAATGATGGGCGTGGCGATGTCTGCGATTATGAAAATCCATCGGCATGTGCGGCGAAGGCCGAGGTCAAGCGTGATCGATCGCTCACCATAGGTCGATATCTGTGACTGATTAACTGCTTGCAGCTTGAACTGGGACGATGGGGAACGCCTATCCGTTGGGGATGGGGGAATGACGCTGACTTCCGCGCCGGTGTCGACGAGGAATCGAAGTCCCGAGATCCTGTCCATAACATAAAATAGGCGACTAGGAGTAGATGGACCAGCGGAGCTTGTCGCGATTAGCTGCTGGCTTGTCCGTTTCCCTGGGCGGCGTTGTTGTCGGCGGACGGCGGTGCGGTGTACGAGCACGGGGACTCGCATTTGTGTGCATTGGCACCGTAACGGCGATGATACCAGCACTCGCCTTGCTGCTGGGAGGGCGATCGTCGACTTGGAGCGCCGCGCGAATCGGAGCGCTGCCGCCTGTCGTTGTAGTGACGATCTCCGCTACGACCACGGTCCATGAGTCGCGAGGACAGGGCCTGAACCTGGGTCGTGAGGTGCGAAATCTGCGCTTGTAGTCGTTGGATATCCCCGGGCGGAGCGGGCGGAGCGGTCGCTGGAGCCGAAGAGAACGCGGCGAGGGTGCTGACGGCGTGCGAGCTAGTCTCCATTATTTTGTCCGCGAGGTCGGCGAGCCGGGCGATGTCCATCGCGTCGCGCGTTGAGGCGAGGATGAGCTGGGCGTTTTGAGGCAGCCGCTGCAGGAACAATTGTTTCAGGAGATTTTCCTGCAAGGTGCTGGATCCCATCAGCTGCTGCATGCGCCGCAGGAGCTGTGACGGCTTTCGATCACCGAGCTCCTCCGATGTCAGGAGCTGTTGCAGTCGTTTTTGTTCAGATGACGACGTGCGCTTGATTAGCTCACTTTTCAGCGCGTCGTATCTGTCTTGGGCAGGAGGAGAGATCAATATGTCACGGATCTCCTGCGCGTACTCCGGTTGTAGCGAAGACACCACATACGCGAATTTCCTGGCTTGCGAACGAATGTTCATGGTGTCAAACGTCGCCTCAATCTGCGCAAACCACAACGTTGGGTCGTGGGGCCAAAATGGTGGCAGCTTTATGTTGACAGCCGACACTGAAGGAGAATCTTTACGCGCGACGTCGTCATCAAGTTTGACTTCGTCGGTGGGGGTAGACTGTGTTTCCTGATCCGTACTCATGATGATCACAACAAAAGTTTAACAAAGCGAACCAAAATCAAAAATTAATCACGCGATCGGAATGAAGTATAGTAGAACGATCCGTTGATTATAGCACCGTGGGTTGAAAAGCAAACGCGATATTAGAATGTCTGGGGTCACCAATGTAGAAATGGTTGTTGGTATATGTTAATAAGTCATAAACATACAAAGTTGATTTCTACTTACAAGTAAAAGATCACGGTACGATGGCTTGATCCTGGGATCGGCGCTGGTAGGTCCTCTGGCAGGCACTTATAATATTTCATCCGTGTCCCAAGATAGTGCATGAGATGATAATGTTCAAGGTATGTCACCAAGTGTTTGTATGTACACTGTTTGTACAAGAGTTGTTATATTCGCGTGAGCGAAGAGGTATATATAATTATGTTGAAATATATACCAAAAGTTATATGTGCTTGTCCGCAATAGAAAAGAGTTCTGCGTTCCAGCAAAAGTAAAATAAACTAACTAAGCTACACGATTAACTTCCTTTCACAAAGGTATCGTGTAGGTATTAAATATATATATAGTTCCAGAATGTCTCAGGATGAAGTGAGAAAGTTGCTGTTTTGCTGGAGAGTGAGTTTGTATAATCCGAATGGTTCGGTGGTTGTGACAAGAATGATCGAGAGATGAGATGAGTTGGGGGATGAAGAGATGTCCCCAAATCGTAGTAAATTCACGTGGTAATCCTTGTCTCTGATTGGACAGTGAAATCATGAGTTTTAATATATTCACAGTAACAGTCCTGTGAATGGTCGGTTTACCCACGGTCATAGGGCAACGACATCGCGAGCCGCGAAATGTTTGTTTTCCCAATCTTGTCGGAGTAGGGGAAGAGTTTCCGGAGAAGTTCCATAACAAAAAGGGATGTTATTGCGGATGCGGTATGATGAAACGCATGGAGAGGAAATGCGGAAACATAAAAGAGATAATGTTTTTCCTTGGTTTTTGGTGGAGCTTGTAAACCGAGCTACGGATGTGTAACTCCAAATAATGAGGCGCTACAAAACAAAGATTCTAGGAATTACATTCACTTCAATATTTCATGACTAAATGTTTTTTTCAGCGCTCAATGAGGCCCTTTCAGGCTCCATAAAAGTGGAAATTTTAACTTATAGTTTAGCGGAACCACCTTGAAGTTGATAAATTATATGAACTATGAATATACTAGTGTATACTGTACACAATTGTGAATTGATCAATCTCCTTAATTTCGACTCGACTAAGGTATCATGAGTCGAACTTTCTACACACATTCACGCACTTCTCGCATAGACGACAAAATGAACAACACACAATACACATCCTTGCGTCCACTCTTGGCTTCAAAGGTCGGGGTTCCCCCCCCCCCCAAAAAAAAAAATTGTTACATATGGAAGCATGGTTCAAACAGAATATCAGTGCTCATTGTAACCTATTTAGTCAGAAATAACCACCTCTACCTAACTGTACAACAACAACAACAATAGTAGAACAACCTTTGGGACAATTATTTTGGGAATTGTAACCAATATAATGTATCATGTGGACGCATGGTTATTACCAGCGATTAATTAAGCGTTCATTTTACGCGCGTGCAATGCACCTTACTCGGGGGCACAATATGGATAGGCACCGACGCTCATTGCACCGTAGCCCCGAGATAAGAGATGCAGTGTAGACGCAGTGTACGTGACAGTGACGCGAGTGCGTGCTAGGAGTGGGAGAAGAATCTAGGTGGGTACTGCATGATATTTCCATTATCAAGGTCTCATAAAAAACGTTATGTTGTTTTGTACTTCTTATCATTCATTTCGTTTTATGATGTCTACGATCTGTTGCACATTATGAAAAGAAGTCTGCAATAAGGGATAATACTAATCGTGTTTATTTTACAGTTGGGTCATTTTGAAGTGTGGTAAAATCGGTGGTTATATGAAACCGCAGTGCCAGTACGTTGTATCCTTGTGAACTCAAGAGCGTCAATAATTTCTACCATTTGTAATGAAACCCCCCATGGGCGTAGGGGCACATTTTTTTTCCAGGGAGACTTTGGTCTTATGCCCGAATAGTCATCTTTCCCATTTTCACCTGACAAGCGAAAAAGGGGGAATGGTTATCGCCTGAAAATGATACAAATAATATTGTTATGACTTTTCCCGAATGTGACATACCTTTGCCCGAACAATTATGATATGAGATTGCCCAAATACGATATGATTTTGCCCGAATATGACATGTTTTTGCTCGAATGTTGGGTGCTTTTTGCCCGAATATGGCAGATTTCAAATATCCTGGGGGCTTCAATCCTATAGACCCCCCCCCCCCCCCCCCGTCTCATACGCCTATGATATCCCCAAACGCAGGTAAACGCAGCCTAGTCGCATATAAGCGTAGTCATATCGCAGTTAATTTTTAAAAGAATACCCAATTTAAAGGCCGTTATTTCTGGCACTTCTTATAACATGTATAATGGACAATTGTGACTTAAAGTGATCCATTAACTTATATTTGAGTCTTCAATCTACTTAGAAAAAGAAAAATGTTTATCTAGTGACAACAAGTGAAAACATTAATATTAGATTGTACCACCTACTGCCCATTGATTTGGACTACAATCGAAGACCGTTCCAATTCAATCATAAATATCTCCATAATTAGAGAGACGTTCGAAAAATCGAAACCCCATTTCATTATTCTGTTAATATACCATATAGACCAAAGAGCAAAGTACAAGAGAAGTTTGAAAGCTCCAAATTATTTTGGTTAAATTTGACCAAGTTGATGGATCAACATCACAACGTCTTATCGGTGTATTCATTGCATGGTGTTGGCGACGAATATTCCGTGGAAGCCGAAGGATCTGTTCGACATGGTGACCTCCGCCCGAGCCAGCTCGGTGAATGCGTGGGCGTCGAGCACGAGAAGAAACGGCCCTCTGTCATCGTGCACGAGATCGACAACGCATGATAGGATCACACCTATATAATTATGAAAAGTATGAAGGCAGCAATCAGAATCGTGTACAATCTTTGTGCATTTCTTCATTAATGTTGTATATTTCAATCTCAAACTACAGATTATTTAGTTTTATGACATGAACTATAAATTTCGACAAGTTTAATTTAGTAACAGATAGATAAGTTCCAGGAAAACAAGTAAACTAAAAATGAAGTGAGCCCCCCCCCCCCCCCAAAAAAAAAAAAAATTTTAAAATTACAAACCTATATAGGTCATATGCGGATGCAGCTTTATGTTCAACTACAAAACGTATGAAAAGTAATAGTGATGGGGGGGGGGGGGGGGGGGCTGAGGCTTTTGCCCGATTATTATTCCCGCATTCGATTTTCCCCGATAATTGGTTGATTAGCATATATCTTATCTTGTGCGTCTATAAGTATACAATCACATTAAAGATGTTACCGTCGTCTTCTACTGCATCTTTCTTTTCCCGGTGCGGGAACGAAGACGGGTTCAGGCGGGTAGTACTCGGGACTTAAGGCTCGAGACTCAGATTGGATGCTTTTCATTGAATTGTATACAGTATATACAGTCGGATGGCGGTTAAGCCCTGTTTAGCCCCAAATTAGAAACCGTTTTGCTTTAATATTACATGATTAAACGTCAACAAATTTGATCATCAGTCGTCCGTTTTTAAAACTTCGCCTCGTATACCACGTGACTGTATTACTACAAGAATAACGATGTTACCGTCGTCTTCTGCTGCATCTTTTCCCGGTGCGGGAACGAAGACGGGTTCAGGCGGGTAGCACCCGGGACTCGAGGCTCGAGACTCAGATTGGATGCTTTTGATTGCATTTTAGACGGAGGTTTTGCTCACAAATTGGATGGTGGTTAATCCCCCGTCTAGCCCCCAAATTAGAAACGTCTTTGCCTGAATATTAGATGCTTTCGTAAAAAAGTAAGATGATTTTCCCGAATATTGGCCTTGTTTAAAACTCCGCCTCATACGCCTATTATATTATATTACATTAAAGATTTTACCTTCGTCTTCTGCTGCATCTTTTCCCGGTGCGGGAACGAAGACGGGTTCGGACGGGTAGCACCCGGGACTGCGCCAGGTCTGCACCTCACGAGTCTTCACGTTCACTTTTACAAGCTAAATTGTAGGTATATAAGAACAAGAGGCTTGAGAAATTAAAGGGGTAGTACAGTTTTGGTAAGGCTGAATTTTAGTAACCACACCTGGACAGTAACATTATAAACTATAAATAGTTATAACTCCACCATGCTCGAAAGGTATACAAAAAGAGCCATTAAAACACAAGAGGGCGCTCTCTAAAAAGGCATTGGTTTTAACCATTTTTCATACAAAATTATTCATGTGATGTTTTTATTGAAATCATGATTAAATAGAGAGACCATCAACAACTATTTAAAAAACGCTTTTGAACATTTTTGAAAAAGTGTATGCATTTTTTAAATTTTTTGAAAAATTCATCTAATTATTTGGGCCCCAATAATTATAAGATCAGATATATTTATTGATATTTCAGCCGTTTCTGGACCGATTTTGACCAAATAAAGTTTATTCTGCCATTAAAATTGCATGTTCTCTCACATTGGACACTCAGTTTTTCATAACCTCACAACAAAATTGTGATGTGCAGGCGCACTCTCTACCAAAACTAAACTACCCCTTTAAAGTTATAGGATCATTTTACACATTACACATAATATAATAAGGATGATATACATAAATGATAATCAATCATTTATAAGAAACGGATCAATAAGGGCAACCTTGACTATGTGAATGTTCTCATTATGTTTAATGTATATTATTGCATTTATTGACATTGTATTATAATTATGTATTATAATTATGTAATGACTATTATACAATGTTGAATATTACGTAACAAAAGTATAAAATCAATAAAATCTGTAACAAAGAATTAACTTTTTTACCGATTGGAGGTCTCTGCCTACCCCCATACACATAGCGATAGTCACGACCGTTGACGTTGGCGTAATTTATCGCTGGCATTTCCATAACTGAATTATACACGAGACGAAAATAATTATTTAGATCTGATACGTATATAAAAATGAAGAAGAAAAAAATGAATTTCAATCAAATGGAAAAGTAGGCAGATAAGATGAAAAACATGCTAGCCTATGTGTCAAATTAAGTTCATTCGTTAACATTTTACTTAAACTTCTAGATTTCGGGTATAGAAATTGTCAATGATACTAGTCTTTCTGGAATTTTAAAACATTTACAAACGTTCGCAACTCACATGCATACAGGCCTATCATACAATCTTTAAATTCTTTAATAGCCAAAAAACATTTCGTTTATGTGTTTTTCCAAATATTTAAATTTTGGGGAAGTGGGGCTGAAGCCATAAGGCCCTATACATATTACATTTTATACTTATATTGTAACATTGATGTTCTTCCAAATTATGTAGGTCCTCCATAACAACAATTTACTGAAATATGACGGTCTTGGTGGTGGCGAGCATGTGGTAAAAGCAAACTCAAAGATTTATTCACGAGCCCCGTTGCAGAAAGAGATACAATCGATTGTAAGTTACAATTAATTGTACGTCAGAAAATTTGGGCGTTTCAACCAATCAGATTTTCGCATTTAGAACAGATGATCTGACTTACAATCGATTGTTTCGCTTTCTGCAACGGGGCTAATAACATATTAACCAAACGAGTCAATTAGAAACACTACAAAATAGTTCTTTATGAAGAACAAAAATCCACTGCTATAGTGATTGGTTATACTGACCGATGTCACACAGTACTTCGTGACGTGCACAGGATGCTGCCATCTTCATCGAGCATCGCCGTTGCATTGAGCCTTCAATATGCACAAGCTGTTGCCCAGTCCCTCGCTGCCTATTCCAATCAGAAGAATAAACAAGGTGGATTTTAAAGTGCAAGAGTCATGACAATTTCTTCGAGGGTGGATGGACAGAAAGCTGCCATCTTCATCGAGCATCGCCGTGGCCTTTGAGCCTTCTACATGTAGTGTCACAAGTTGTTCCCCAGTCCTCACTGTCTACTTCAATCAGAAGAATGATAGTTGAAATTGATTTTAAAGTGAAATGGCCGCGTGCAGTTCTTCATCTTGACAAAGTCTCGCCGTTGCCTCTGAGACGTCTACATGTCCGGCGTTATATTGTGAACATATTACTTTAGACAACAAAATCTAGTCTAACCTATCGTTCATTTTTGTCCTCTCCAATTTTAAGGTTGAACAAACCTGAAAGAAAAAGAAAATCCGAAGGAAATAAAATCATCATAACAAATAAAAGTATAGTTTGTATTTATAGATCAATCCATTAACTACGGAAACCTTGTGTGCCACACTGCCATGTATTAACTCTACGTGGGAAATGCAATCGTTCGTAGGCAAGGAGTTAAGTCGTCTTATATACCTTTTCCTCGAACGTCTCTCCCGGGCGTTCCAGTGGGAGGACATACCTCCTTACGAGCGAGTCGTACAGCGCGATCTTGCCCTGCCTTAGGTTCGTCAGGCCGATCATCTGAAGTACCGAGGCGTCATCGTAGCAGCACATGTCGACCACGAGATGGTCGTCCCCGCCATCACCTTCGATCTCGTATGCGTTGACGTGATGGAAGCAGAAAAACGCCGGGGCGGTGTAGCGCGTCGCAAGACGCGTCCCGTCTGCCC
Organism: Echinarachnius parma; assembly: GCA_037951105.1. Lineage (NCBI taxonomy): Eukaryota > Metazoa > Echinodermata > Echinoidea > Clypeasteroida > Echinarachniidae > Echinarachnius > Echinarachnius parma. Next base: position 104,558 of record JBAMJV010007113.1, read on the forward strand.
TCCGCATGACGTGGAACGTCGCTTGGCGTTGCGGGTAGAACTCCATGCAATCGATCATGGGTCTCTTCATCAATTTTGCCTTCAAAACTATAGTTTGAAGTAAAGAAAAAAGGGAGAGGAAATGGGTATTGCAACCCTATATGCTTCTGCTTTATTCACATCATCGCGTTAGCCTTCATTGACAAATATTTTATTCTCAGCAGGTCTGTTAAATTTAAAGGGATTCAACACCAACAAATAACTCTCTAACAGAACAAAGATAATCGTTTTGGTAGTTTAATCCACCAAAAATGTCAAATAAATAGGTTTCCAGAACAACGTTATCAGTTTTTGAAAAAAATTGTCATCTAACCAAATTATGTGATCATGGTCTGCATAAGAAGACTAGGTAGTATATTGTCTAGGAACTGTCTCCAAACGTACGCGTGTGTAGAATCGACGCAAAATGACTTTGACACATGGAACATTATAGTTAAGATCCGTAAGTTCGGGTGATTAATTGCATTGCTTATAAATTACATAACCCTTTAATTGCATGATGTTTGACATC
>JBAMJV010007114.1:0-52038 GCA_037951105.1 Echinarachnius parma
TGCAGCGATACGGCGTAATATATTTTTGTCAGAAATGTATTCGCTATCTAAAAATGTCTCTAAATAAACCGTCGTGGAAAGTATTAGGTAAATGAATACATTCCATATGCTCATTGAAAAAGGGATGTAATAGTTATGCGTTACTTTAAAGAGATAATTAAAATCGGTTAACTAACATTTGGATGTTCCCAAACAATATCCAATTGGAATTAATATCGAGCCTCTATATAATAATGTAAGATGATGATGATGATGATGATAATGATGATGATGATGATGATGATGATGATGATGATGATGATGATGATGAGATGATGAAGATGATGATGATAACGGCGATAGCATTGATGATAATACTACTACTACTAATGATAATGAGTCATGGTGACAAAGGTGACGATGAATACATAGGGTGATGATGACGATAACCAAGACGACGACGACGGTGATGATGCTGATGATGTCATCACAGACTGATCAGATGCTGATTATAATGCATGATGATGATGTTGACATGCATCGATGATGATGATGATGATGATAAGATGATGATGATGATGATGATGATGATGATGCGATGATGATAACAACAATAATAATAATAATGATTCTTGATGACAAAGGTGACGATGCATACATAACGTGGTGATGGCGTTAACCAAGTCGACGACGGCGGTGATGATAATGATGATGATGATAATGATGATGATGATGATGATGAAGAAAATGATGATGATAGTAAATATGATGATACAGATAATGATGCCATACTGATCAGAATATGATGAGGGTGATGACATTGCTGATTTGAACAAACATTAAATGCACAAATTTGTATGAAAAAGGCTAACAGTAAAACCAATGATTTTTGTTAAATAGCTCCCTCTTCAGTTGTAACGACTCTTTAAATGATAAGGGGGTTTTATTTAGTCGTTTGTAATTGTGTATACTTTTCGAGCATGGTGAAGTTATAAATATTTTCTTTGTACCCTAATGGTGCAAGTTTTGGTTACTAAACTTAAGTTTGACCATTGCTTACTATAATCCATTTAATTGCTTACTGATCATTACGTCACTGGCAAATGTGTTTCATTGTCCGTTGAAAATGTTTTAGGCCGCGACAGAGAAATTTCATTTTACGAGGCCCAGACCATCGGTTATGATTATGATCAAAACCAATAAAATATTCCAGCTACAAGTTGTACAGGGTGGGGGGGGGGGGGGGGGGGGGGGGGTTGTTCAAACCGCAATTGTTTTGTCAAAGGGGGTTTGAACCACACTTATTTCAATCGGATACATACATAACTCGAGGTGTTTCTGAGTTTGTTTTATCTTTAAAACCACATGCACTTTAAAATACTCCCTTACTTAACGTATTCATATATACCTCGCAAATTAATGATGTCTTGAATTAAGCGCCCTCTAAACCATGCAAAACTGCATTATCCTTTTAATCACATGTCTGTATAATGTGTATACACAAAGATGATGATAAGATGATAGTGATTATGATAATCGTGAAGATGATGATGATGGCGATGATGATGCATGGGTTGCTTGGTCAACTTCGTTATTTTTCCATTCGTATTAAAGGGACTTAGTAACATTGTCCAAATCCTCAAAATAAAATTGTAATTCTAGCGGTTCACTTATACCTTGTTGTATTCGTATTAACAAAAAAAAATCATGGACAGGTTTCGGTTTTTCAAATTTCCCTTTCGTTACAAAGATATGTATGAATGAAGTATTCAGATAAGAAAAACTCCGGGCGAGTTTTTCATCCCTGTACAAAGTGAATGCAGTGAGTTAGTGAATATCACCCAATATCACTTTGCATTTTCGCTCATTACTTGGCCATGCAATGTCCATTTGACTTGAAATTTTCACACAATACCCTGTGGACATATGAGATAACAACACTATACATTTCATCAACCATTCATCACTTTTTGCACATGTCAACAAAGTTACTAGATCCCTTTAATAAACGGTTCAATCAAATTCGCGAAATTAAGCCGTAGGCGTAAAACTGTTTTTCAGAATTGCATTTTCTTCATTCTGTTTACCTATATTCTGGTGTTTGTAAGTGAGTTACCACTTATAGCATTATATTTAAATATCATAGTATTATCATTCTGTTTCGCCAGCGCAATTCACAGGAGGCTGTGTGATTGCGTAATGAGTTTCTAAATTAATACTAAGATCATACCAACATCATTTACTCGATTCATTATTATTCCCTCACCCAGTGGCATGTTGTGGTCGGGCCAATTGGGGGAGGGGGGGATGCATTATTATTGGGGGCCACACTGCATATATTTCTTTGGTTTTCGTCCATTTTGTTTCTAATTCTTGTTTGCTCAAATTCGCCCCGGCCCGTTATAAATTCGAGGCTTTTCAAAATGGTGGGGGTTATCTTATATAAGTATTACGTAAGTCTTTACGGCCGTGATAAACATTGTAAGAAAAAAAGGCTTAAACACATTCTGTTCATGGCATTGCACGCATCCCCCCCCCCCCCCTCTCCCCACACGCACACAATGCACGAGCACGTTACCGCCCATTTCTATTGTTACATTTGATTACGTCACATCGTAAGCGTATACTTCGACCAATAGGAATTCGCGTGTATTATTTGGCGGCAACTTCGTAGATATTTGCATACACTTAACGACATGCATCCGTGCACCGTGTCAAACGATGACGCGTTCATTTCGCAATACGGATTGTGATAGAAAGGACGGCATAGCGTACATCCTCCTCGGTCATAGTAAGCTTGGCCCTTACATAATAGTCAGTGGTCTTTGGTTCACTCCTGATGGAGTAAATTTACTCATCGGTCTACATTGACTCCTGTACAAAAAGTGGAGTAAATTTATACATTGGTCTTCATTGAATCCTGTACAAAGCCAGGAGTAAATTTACTCATCGGTCTACATTGACTCCTGTACAAAAAGTGGAGTAAATTTATACATTGGTCTTCATTGAATCCTGTACAAAGCCAGGAGTAAATTTACTCATCGGTCTACATTGACTCCTGTACAAAATCGCGCATATAAATATACATTCGGCTGTGATTCACTCCGGGGCGGGGGGGGGGGGGGGGGGGGGGGGGGGCTGACCACATTGCATGTTTGTGTATTAATTGTTATTTAATGCTTATGTATTGTATTGTTTTAAGCCAGACAAATTGTGGAGGACGGCAGCCCCCTCCCCATCCATAGCCTCCCCCCCCCCCCAATGATACATGGTTTTATTATGTGAAAACAATAATGTAAATACATTAACGACATATCAATTGTTTTATACACATCTACAATTGAAAGGTAGAATAAAAGTACAAAATACAGGTTAAAATATCTCCATTTAGGCTTCAAAGAACCACGAATTGACAAACGAACTAATAATCGGATTTCTTTTGAAATAATTATCTGTTTACAATGAAATGTACAAATATATAATGTACAATAAAATATAAAATTATATAATAAAGTATCGTGTTTGGTGTTAGGAAAAGCGCATACACTTATCAAAGGATGATAATGACACAGCTAGACAAATGCATGCACACCCAGACACAATGGTATAGGTTATACCCTCCCATACACGCAAATTATACGTACACAAAAAACAAACATGTAATAAAAACAACAACAAATGAAGGTCCCCCTTTATAAAAATAGCGAAATAATTTTAACGAATAGGTTTTGAGCAAAATAACTTGTTTCTACACGTATTGATTACTTGTGTGTGATAATAAAATTCAGTGATGTAGCGTGATCGGACTGATTGGGGGGCAACAACATCACTAGCGAACCCACGATTTTTGTAATTTTTTTTTTTAAACCTAGACCAGGACCAAGTAGTTGAAAAAATCCTGTCAGCGGCGGGGGGGGGGGGGGGGGGTAGGCTTAGTCGTAATATTTTTTCGAAGCCTAGACCAGTTCCGGCTCCAACAGGACCAGGACCTAGCGGTTCATAAAATCCTGTCAGCGGGGGGGGGGGGGGGGGGGGGAGTAGTCGTAAATTTTTGTCAGTACCTTTTTTTAGGCCTAGACCAGGACCAGTCCCAATTTTGGTAGCCAAATTTTTGGACCGTGGAAGATATCTAGTCCAGGACCAAGCAAAAAGTCTAGACCAGGTCCAGTCGCCCAAAATTATTGGGGGGCACATCTAAATGTGCCCTTATGTTTTCTATTGTTTTTTTCAGAATATATGCCCCCCCGTAGCTACGCCACTGATAAAATGGATTTGTCAAGTCATGCATGAGAGTGAAAAGGCAAAGTTGTCACTTTTCACAACTCACAAGAGTCAAAATGTGGCAATTTAAGTTCACATATTGTTGGAAATGAAAAACATATAGTTGTTACAAGGATTGTGGTTACTTTCTGAGTGTTGTCTTGTTGTATGTTGTTTTGATCCGGCGCCTAGCCTGCTATTTACTTGATCGCCGCGTCGTCAAACTGTGCCCCGGCCCCGCCTCGGCCTCGCTCTCGAATCTCGTCGATATCGTCGCGACGCATCAGGGCCTGTATTCCATAAACACATATAAGCAAGAAATCTTAGAATTTTTGCTTATTATAAGCAAAAATGCTTAGATCTAAGCATTTTTGCTTAAATTCCCTCGTAAGCAAATTTGCTTACATTTTAGACGCACTTTCAGTAAGCAAATTTGCTAAGTTTTTTTGCTTATTATAAGCAAATTTGCTTAAGCAAATTTGCTTAAACAAGCATTGGTATTCCATAAACATTTCAGCGTAAGATTTTTGTCTTAAATTTAAGACACCTCATAGGTGGCTTAAATATAAGAAAAAAAATCTTATAGTCTGTAATCTTGAAGTTTGGGCATGTATTTTAGTGTAAGCTTGAGGATTGGCTGTGTTACATGTACATAAAGATATTCTGATAATTGCAGTAATAATGAAATAATTTGCACACCGTCTGATTTGAAGATGAGCCTAATTAATAATTGTTGAAGTATGCATACACAGGGCCAAAGGGACGCTCAAAACAAATTGGTAACTTGTCACCCTTGAAGTAATTGTGTTGTTAACTAAACCCGGTAATAACAGCTGGCCACCTCACCGTGTACTGCTAGGCAAGCACCACGGGCCGCGGCCGGAGCCCCTGGCGCCTGGCGGTCGGGGTGGCTAGCTAGGCCTAAGCGGACACAGTACGTAGTTGGCTGTAGCGAGTAACCAGTTTCCGATCCTCGTTTGGACCACGAATGTTTAGACAAACATAATATAAGCACAGTTTCTAATTTGATTATCCATTTCTATTTAACGTTATCTGTTAGAAAGATTTATTTTCACCCTCTAACAGTTCTGATACTTTGTCCGCGGTCCCCATCACTTACATACAATTTTGTGTGCGCTGCGACAAATCCTTAAACACGCAATCTCCATAGGAATTCCATCGCACGAAAAGGAAAAGTTGTGTCGTCGAGAATATTCTTGATGACGTCATGACTAGTCTTAGTAACAAGCGCTTTCACTTTTACAAATAATGATTAAACACTCACGTCACGTTTTGGTAGACGTGACGATTCGAGTTTTACCGGCATGGAAAACGACAAATTGTTGGGTCACTTTACCCCACACTTCGTAGATTTGGGTGACCTGTTTCAAAAAAGGTACAGAACCGTTCACGTGACGTGAACGTGACGTGAACGTGACTGTTCGTAACAAGCCTTCCGGGGGTCTATGGAGCGGCAATTTTTGAAAATTGGGTATCTTTAGAGCTGCGATCGGGTGTAAATCGGCAAATACCCGTCTTACATTATACATGAGTCCCCCGCCCCCCCCCCCCCCCCCCCCCCCCCCCCACCCCCGGGATTTAAATATGTCAAGTGCGAGTGAACATCATACTTGTGGTAGCCATTGAATCCCCTCACGACAGGATTCCCTTTTTTTTTTCTTTTTTGTTGTTGCGAATATTGTGTTAAATTAACACTCGACATAATAATAGCACCGATCAGATCATCAGTCACTCTTGCAACGCAGACATAGACCACGCTGTGCAGAAGATATGGGCACGTCGAGTCGAAGCATTCCGCAAGTATAATGATATGGTCCGTTTATGGTGTATAATTCATTCTTCGCTACCTATTGACCATATACTGCATTTGACAATTGAAAACAACGAATATAACTATCTCAATACAACATTTTATTCGCACAAGTCGACAATGAATATCAGTCATGTTTTGCTTCAAAATTAGAATATCAAATCGCGATCGCGTCGCTTTCGCTCTAATACCGTACCCGTAGTACACAATACATGCATGTGCACATGTTTGTAATGTACCATTGCATAGCGTACGTACGGTGCGGTATGGTATATGCTGTCAAATTCGTTCTATGTTTGAGGTATCACTTTCGTTAGTAAAACGCACTATGGGTTTGTTTTTTCGCTCATATTTGGCTATGCGTTGTTGTTGTTGTTGTTGTTTAATTCTTATGGCGATTAGTCAATAGTGACTATTGTCGCCAACTACCGTACATTTTATATTTAAAATTAAATTTCAATGTATTTATATCATCAATATTTATATATACAAGTATGCATTTATTTTGTCTATTTTCTTTTCCCAAACATAATATAAATAATAAGTTTTTTTTTTCTTTGGACAAATCTTCAAGGCATAAAATAATCATCGAGGCATGAGCGACAGGAGCGCTAGAGCTCCATGGCTTGAGGATACATACAATTGGGCGATCGCACCCCTGTCCAAATGTAATTAGCAACGCTGATCCCTCCCCTGTCACATGATGCCGTCTTACCAGCCCTCAAAGTACGTTTCATAGACTTTCGGGGTACGCACCCCTCTGTTCACTCGCATGATACTGTCAAGGATCGGAAAAGGCGACATACACCTAGGTCACTCTGGCATAGAAAGGGGGGCGTTAGCCTTACACAAAAAAACAAAAACAAAATGTAGCGCTATCGCACACTTATATGCTCTCGGCCTTCCAAGTCAGGTTTTAATCAAGCAAAGCATTGTGGGCTCACACTAAATAACGTGCAGTGCAATGGGTGCAAACACAGTAATAATAATAGTAAATTGGTATGACAACAAACGAACCAAAGACAAACAAACCATTACAATGTATATTATAATATTTTACAGAACCATAAAAATAGTATTATGCTTACACGAAAGTTTGCTGTATACATGTATAGCGAATCGTTTTGTCCTTTGTACAAAATGGACAATAGCCGCTTGAACATGTATATCTATGGATTTTAGAATCATTTTCATATAATTTTCAAAAATATTAATTTCAGCGAGCATCATTGCTCGTTCAATCAAATATCTACGACACTCCATAAAATAATGAGTGACCGTTTCTAACGAAGAGCAAAAATCACATTTCCCTGTGGGGTGAATACCAAGTTTATATAAATCAAAATGATGGCCTAAAATTCCCAAGATTCCCAAGATTGTTTATTTAAATTGCACAAAACCTGATGTTTAACAAAAGGCTGTATTTCTTTTTTTAAAATTATTAGAATCTTCCATGTTGCCATGTATTTACGGCTCGTTCATTTAAAATTGTCTTTAATTCTGAAAGAGCAAGACCATTACATATTTCAATATTTTTATATAATACTTGTTTTGCATAATAATCCACCATTTCATTTCCATTTATTCCACAGTGACTTGGTATCCATTCAAAAAAGATATATTTACCTGTCATATCTAAGTTTGTAAGAGTACTCACAATTTATAATATAAATGATTCTGAAATTGTATTATTTTGTAGCGCCATGAGTGAGCTCAAAGAATCTGAAAAGATTACCACTCCAACATACACTTCAACAGACTGTAACCAATCCAGAGCTAAAGCGATCGCTGCCAATTCTGCTCTATAGGATGATGTAAAATGTCTTTTCGACTGTGAGTTTGAAAAGGCCGGTACATAAAAAGCCGCTGAGCATCTCCCTGAACCGGGTGCCTTTGAAACATCCGTGAATATGTGCAATTGTGCTGGCCATTTCTTTTGAATTTATTCAATACTTCTTTGTTGAAGGTAGGCTGGGTTGTTATCCTTTTTGAATTCTTGACTCAATTGTCTGCAAAATGTTTGTTTCCCGCTTTACATTTCATAATTAATTTCACTTGCCAATCTGGCCGAAAAACTTTTAACAATGGGTGATCTAAGTGTCTCTGCAAACTAAATTTATATTTTTCTGTCATAACATTTCGTCTAATGTCGAGAGGCATTCTCTCCATTTCGACCTGCAAATATGCTAATGGCGTTAAAGGGAGTGCACCGGCACATATCCGAAGTGCTTGAAATTGAATTGAGTTAAGAGGTTTTTTGACCGTGTCAGAGGCGCTATTATATGCCTCACATCCATAATCCAAAAGAGGTCGTATCATTACTCTGTATACCGTAAAGAGAGATTTCGATGAGCTTCCCATTCTGTTTTTGTTAAAGTCCTAAGTATATTTAATTTCCTTTTACATCTTAGTACTATATTCTCAATATATTTTTGCCAAGTAAAGTGTTTATCAAATATAATTCCTACAAATCGTTGAATTTCTTTAAACATTGCATCTTCATCATTTATTTTCAAAAAAGGGATATTCTAAATGTATACTTCTAGTAAACAAAACAGGAACTGTTTTGTGTACTGATAGCTTAAATATCCATTTATGGAACAAATTTTTGTAATATTCCAATATAATTCTGTAGTTGTTCTGTCATATCAAATAAATTCATCCCTGAAATCCAAACAGCGCAGTCATCTGCATACAAAGATATTTGTATTCCGGAGATGACAGGGATATATTTCATCATAATATTAAATAACAGCGGGCTTGAAGCACTTCCTTGTGGGATCCCATTAAATTGTTTATATATTTGTGACTTTGTTTGTCCCACTTTTACCTGAAAGGTGCAATTTTCAAGATAATTTTCTAAAAAAGTATACATGTTTCCTCTTATTCCAATTTGTGCTAATTTAAACATCAATCCTTCAATCCATAATTTATCATACACCTTTTCTATATCTAGAAACAAGGCATAAGTATAAAGTCCCTGTGTTTAAATTTGATTGTATAGAATTTTTTAATTCAACTATATTGGTCCACTATATTGTGTCCTTTTCGAAAACCACTCATAAAAGGGGGCAAAATATTGTGTTTTTTAACAAACCAATATAGTCTTTCCTTTATCATTTTTTTCCAATATGTTACTCATGCACGACATTAAAGCTAATTGGTCGATAGGAAGACAGTTCTTGTGATTGTTTACCTTGTTTCCGTATAGGAACAATTATAGAGTGCTTCAATTATTTAGGAATGACTTCAGAATTCCAACAAGTATTCAAAACCTTCAAAAACAATAACTTACTTGTGGCAGACAAATTTGTATAGACTGCATATGGAATTTTGTCCTGACCAGGGGCCGATTGCTAACAATTGTGTAAAGCTTTACTTAACTCTTGAATAGTAAAGTCCGTATCCAAAACATTAGTCAAACCGCCATTTTGTAATATAGGCAATATTTGTTTATTCAAAATATTTTGACTGGATGTTTGGAAATATTTCCCTAAAGCATCGGCCTTTTCCTGGTCAGTTACAAATTGTTTATCTTCTTGAACAAGTATTGGACGATTTTTAGGGGAGGTAACTTTAACACCATTCAATTTTGTAATGCAAGTCCAAATCTTAGATTCTGACATAAAACGATCCATCTTTTGACAAAAACCCTTCCAATATTTTCGTTCCGCATTTCGTAAAATTGTTTGGGCTTGTCTTTTCTTTTTTAAATAATCATCCAAACTTTCAACAGAACTACAACGAGATAATTTATTACAGGCCCGATTTCTTCCTGTAATAGCTTGTGTGCAATCTAAAGTCCACCAAAAGACCGATTCTTTTTTTTTCTTTTTTTTAATTTACAGGCAAAGTCTCTTTTATTGCTTTTTAAAAATATTTCATAAACATTTCATATGTCTTTCGTACGTCATTTTGCACAATTAATTCTACACATAATATTTCCTCACATTTTCCTGCAAAAGTTGCCCAATTCATTTTTTTAAAGGACCAATGATCGTCATCATCTTGTCCTTCAAGACCAAACCTGGGGGGTTGTCCAAATCAGGCCTCTCGGGTTGTTCTGATTGCACCTGAATTATAATACAAAAAATGGTCACTTCCAAAAGTGTTAGGAGTAACCTCCCATAAACATCTACTTCCCAAGTTTGGGGAGACAAAACTTAAATCCAAACTTGAAAGTTTTCCTGAATGTGGGTCTATTCTAGTTCCCATTCCATCATTAAGAAGAATTAAATCATGGTCCATTACAAGCTGATCTACTATTTTTCCATTGCAAATCATTTCTTTTACTAACCCACAAGATATTAGGAGAATTAAATCTCCTAATATCAAACATTTTTTCATATTTATCTATATTTAACAAGCAAACATTTCAAAATATTATCATTCAATTTTTGGCATGGATTATACAAATTCACTATAGGAAATAATTCTCCCCCAACACGTAATCTTACGTGCTGAATTTCATAATCACCATCATCTATAGGTTGTTCATAATACAGAGAATTATGAATATAAATTGCACAACCACCACGGGCTTGATTTTCTTTATGTCTTGAGAAAACAATCATATCCCGGAAGGAACATTTCATTTTCAGGTTGAAACCAAGTTTCTTGTATACACAACACATGAAATAATTGATAAGTACTTTGTAAATATTGAGGAAGCTCTCTACCATGATTATTAAAACCTTGAGCGTTCCATTGGATAATGGTCAACGGCGTACATGAGCAGAGTAACTTGAAACAACATCGTTGTTTTAATCATATTTACAAAGATATATTTAAACAATAACTTGCAAAAGCCTTTCAGCGGCTGTTTTAACAAGAATAGCATGCGCAAGACGCAGACAAATAAAAAATAGCCGATCTGACGCGTTAGTGGTACGGAAAAGAAAATAGAATTGGCGTAAAATATCAGACTTATTTATTATTATTATAATCATGTGGTGTAGTGGGGATAAAGCTTTTTGGTTTGCAAAACCAAATATCTTGGACTTTGCTAGGGAGCGAAGCGACCAAACCCGAGGAAGCAAAGTGCCTGAGAGGGTGCAGGATGTGGGAGGGGGTGTCCCCCCCTCTCACGGTAGGGAGCTTTTTCATTTTGCTTTTTTTACTTGAAACTGTATAATCTGGTGCAAACCAAGGAAGGAATTTCTGACTAGACGACATATAAAATCATATTTGAGTCATGATTCTACAGACCGGAAAAGGAGGTTATACTTGTTTCATGAAGAAAAAAACAAAACGAAATGCACCAACCTTTAAAAGAAAGAAAACACAGAAACAATGAATAGGTTAACAATGGGAACTAAAAGCCTAGGGAGCTACATAACCCCCCCCCCCCCCCCCCCCCCCCCCACACCCCCTCACACGCTTGGCCAAGTTATAACATATTTTCTAAGAACATTTATGATTATAAAAAAATTTAAGAACCAATAAACGGGCGATGATCAGGTACCTTATAATTGCTTGTGATCTCGATAGACGTGTACTATAACTTAGTTATACCTATAATGCACGTGACAGTGTGCCATGCATTAGTGTTCATACATAAAGTAAGCTAAGCACACAACGGGTACAAATATTTTTTTTTGTCTGAAAACTTACAATCTGGAATAATCTGTTCGTACCTCCCAAAACAAATGCACGCAACACGCATGCCACACAAATGTCCTTATAAAATAGAGGAAAATTAAATAAAAACAAAACCCCCTTGCCCCTCCTGCCTCCATTGAATATAAAATCATGTTGGTGCATTTTTGCTTGAGAACTGTAATGTTATTCATTATTTAAGCGCACTTCTGAAAATACAATATCAATAATACACACAAACACTGACTTGAATTTACAATATTAATCTGGTTTCAACTGAAACAATAGAATTTAATGACTTTGTGTGTCATTCTCCGTCGTGTTACGAAGTAAACAAAGGTGGATGTACGTGCAGCCCTGGATAAAACATGTATATTCAAACTATTTTTAACATCGAAAATGGACGTTCCTGACAAAACTGATAAACAGTAATTACTTTAGACCGTGACAATAAATGGCACGCATTAATGTTTAATATCATACTGAATAACCTCTTACCAAGTTTAAGATAACTGGGGAATACAAGACAGATCGAATATGATTCCAGAGAACAAACAATCTTAACGAGTTATAAATAAGCAAAATGAATAACAATACATACATTAGATAACAAATACTTCATAATCTGTATTTTCAGAATGTCTTGATAATGATATCTACTAAAGGGTAATCTGTAGCCTAATGTAAACACTGAGACTTCACAATATAATCGACCTTTAGCCATTCAAGGAAGAGGGGAGATATTGGAAGGAATCTTTATTTTTTTTTCTTTCAAGAATACAAACAGTTTTATCAAATAAATGTAAGATAATACAGCCAAACCTGTCTATAGCGACCACTCAAGGGACCGGCGAAAAGCGATCGCTATGGACAGGTGGTGCATTATACATGTTGTCGGCCATTTTGAATGTCTGGTCGCATATACTGTGCCTGTATGTGCACATGTATAATTATTTGGCATCTGTACACGCACATGTCCATGTTTCATTTAGTATTTAGTATTGTGTTGCTTGCATAACCACAGCAAAAGTTGAAATGATATATTGGCATTACTAAATATAAAATATGTGTATTATCTGTTTATGTGAAATACAATTATATTTAATGAATTAACTCATCATGAGAGTTGAAAGAATCAGCTGCACTTTTAATATGCGCGTGTGGAGCTTTCTATATAGAATTCTGAGATGATGTAATGTTTAGTCGTAACAAGCTCACGGATCATCAATGAAATAAGAACCACACAAGGGCAACACCCCGCCTCGGCAGTTAAAATATGTGTTAGATGAAATTTAGTTGTAATGTTGATTAAAGGGCCTTGTTCGACGCATTTCTGTATCAGCATCAGGTACTGAAGGGCAATCATCTTTGTTTATGAGTCTGAAAAATTGGTGTCGATAATTAAGCGTTTGTCTGAAGGTCTTTGTGCTTTCAAGAGTATTGGTATGATCACACATATAGAGCCTTGAGCGACCAGAGGCGGCCGAGTCGATGCCTTGTTGCCAGTTAGCGCCAATTTTTGGTCGTTACATACAGGTTTAATACGTGCGTCGGGACTCAAATAGGATGGTCGCTGGTCGTGTTAGGCAGGTGGTCGCATTACGCAGGTCGTTTAACACATGATTTTTCAGGGGAGGACCGGAGAGCGGTCGTCATGAGCAGGTGGTCGCTATAGAAAGGTGGTCGAATTAGCAGGTTTGGCTGTACACTGTTGGTCATACAAGTTAGATTTTTTTTTTTTAGATCGAACATCATTATTTTTCCTGTTTTATGCACCTATTTAATAATTTTGATTATATGTTTCCCGAGCTACCAGTGTACAATAAATGGTTGCATGAATTTTCAATAATTATTTTAGCCTTTACACCCTTTAGTCCCCACTAATATTCGAATATTCTGAACCAGCCGTTAACAAAACTTTAAACTTAAAAATTCTTCCTCTTTTAAAAAAATCAACATAAAATGTGTGTAATAGTTGTGGATTATCTTTCTATCTATCGAATCATTATTAACATCAAATGCGCAATCATTTATTCTAATATATTTCAACCGAGGAGTGTTTATAGAGCGCCTTCTTGAGTTTAACGGCTATTTTGGCATGATAAAAGGCTTTTAAATTGATCCAGGTAAAGTGTCTAACTCCGCAAAAAAAAATTGTAGCTTCCCCGTTTCTCTTCTGCCGTGTTGTTTAGCTTATGGTAAGAGAAGAATACAATAGGGTTATATTTGTTCAAATGTCCCTTTAGTATGAAGATAATTATCATTGAAAATCATTATTTGTAAAGCGCGCGCTTTTGATAAAAAGTTCAATTGCCATAGTTGAAAACGTCCGGCCAGCGCGTGGGAAACATTCCCGACCCGACTGAACTTTCAGCCGAGTGCGCGCAAATGCCATTAATTATACCGTCTGTAAACATACACGGTGTGGATATCGTCAAAGAGTGATTATTACTGCGACAAATGTACAGCAAGTCATTAGTATTCGGTGATAAAATATGAACTCAATATAATCTTTTTCACTAGGTAAACAGTGTTTGTTTTCTTTCAAACTTTTGCAAATCTTTCAATTGTATTTTACAGTGATATTGGTATAGGATTGAAGTCTCAAATGTCATTTTGTGCAATATCTGAAACTTTACCTGGATCACTTTAAGGTTCAAGGTTCAACGTTCATTTGATTTCTTTCTTTCAGAACATTTTTACATAGAATACTATAACAAAACAGCATACGAAAACAATTTTCAGTGCAATATTCAATCAGTATACAATCAAAATGTTTTTTTTTCTAAAATAAGTTATGAAATATTTACGAAAGGGATATAGCTTGAAATTTGAAGTGGAGAGAAGAAAACAATTTAGTTAGGCAGCTAAGGGCATGGACTCATAATAATTGTGCACAAGATAAAAGAAATGTGAATTTTTCACAGATCATATTATCATAACGTTTAATTTCCCCCGTGGAAGTTTGCTAATTATGACTATGAGGGGCGGACAGGGTCTTGAAATATTAAAAGTGGGTGTAAAGTGGGTTATTACACCATTGTATGGGTATCTAAAATGTATTTCCTTAATGTAAATGGGATAAAAGTGACCTGCAAATCATATTGTTCATAATTATATATATATGATTATTTTATGGGGTAATTGTATGGGGAAAATGAAAAGGGGTGGTACCCCCCCCCCCCCCCCCCCCCCCCCTCCTCCACTTTTCACATGTATTTAAGGTTTACCTATCGTTCTTTAGTCCACCGTTTTAAATTGATTCATATTCTAGAAGGGTTAAGAAGAATGTTCAGCTTTGTTACCACCATGGCACCATTGGGCAACTTTTTAAAGCATCATAAACTAAATTAGCTAATTTGTATATTTATGAAATAATGTCAGAGGTCATTTTCTACCCAGGAATAGTACATCATTGATACAAATCAAGTATTCTAGGGTATTTTGGGGTAAGGATTAAATTTCTGGTGCTCGTTTGTACGTGCCATATTAGTAACACCCTGAAGTCCAAGATGGCTGCGCCTAATTTGCATATTTATGAATATTAATGATTTTCAGTCGCTACAGCCTATGATAAATCATAATTGCAGACGATTTTTCTCAATCGTGTTCTAAATGCGTGTTAAAGATAATTTAGATTGGTTGCTACCTCGGCAACCTCTAGCAATGCATACAATTACCATAATTAGGTATTTTACCTATTTTGCATATTCCGCCAAATCGAGTATATTGGGAACCCAGGAAGTAAAATTGACAAGTAATACCACTTTTCCAAGGTTTAAAGGGGTAACAAATCCATTCATCATACTTAATTTGACGTATCACCGTGGCAACCCACATAAATCCAAGGTTGCCGCCTTTGTAATTTTAAAGGAAAATGCTTTTTGCCACTTGAATGGCATTTATTTGATAAAAGTATGCTTGGTTTATTGAAGGCAAACAACTAGATCGTGATTCAAGTATTCTAGTTGCTTATTCCAATAATTAAAATTCCAAACATTAGAAGTGAAAACATTATAATATCGATCTACTATAACCGAAATATATAGTCGTGTATTATAACATGTGTAATTTGGGGAGCAGCCATCTTGGATTTGAGAAGGTTGCCATGGTTAAACAGGGGAGTGAGTGTAACAAATGGATCTGTTGCTCCCAAAAACCTTGGACAAGTGGTATTACTTGTCATTTGTATAGTCCGGGTTCCAAATATACTCGATTTGGGGGAATATGGCAAATTAGGTAAAATACCCAATTATGCAAATTGTATGCATTGCTAGAGTAATCTTTGATATATCAAGTACATACTAAGAACATAACTGACAAATACTAAGCTGGAACTTTTGCTTATAAGGTGCTGTAGCCACTGATAATCAATACTATTCATAAATATGCAAATGAGTGGCAGCCATCTTGGAATTTGGGGTGTTTCCCATAATGGCACTTATAAACGAGCAACAGCAATGGAATTCTTGCCCCAAAATACCATATAATGCGTGTTTTTATCAATATTGTACTATTCCTAGATAGAACATTACCCCTGACCATATTACACAAATATTCAAATTAGCAAAGTAACATTAAAAGGTGGCAACAAAGCTCGAATATGAATCAATAAAAAACGTTAGACTAAAGAACGTCTCCAGGTCTAATACACAAGTATAGTTCCGTCTACAGGAGTATTTACTTACTTCAATTACCTTGATTGTGCATATATAATGAGCTTCATAACCTTTAACCTCATGACTCCAACATCTTTAAATCAGATCATTGTCACCCCACGAATGCGAGGCTAACTGCTACAATCGAATTCAAAACGATATATAGGAGAAGCGTTAAGAATGATGGCTCAAAGCGGCAAAATAGGGCGGTAACAAGGTTATGACGTCTAAAGATCGCTTGGGGTCAAATTAAGCAAACTTCCACGAGGGAAAAAATTCACATGTAATGAAGATTATATGGTAGGAGTTTCATGTTTCTTTAAACAAAAAGTGCACTATTGTTACCCTTAGCCGCCTAACTAATATACAAAAGGATGGAGGAGAAAAGAGCAAAATGGATCAAGAAGAGCAACAAACAGAGAGAAGCAGAAGAAGAAGGTTCTATGTAGGGGGAAATGGTGTTGGGGAAAAATGTTTTTAAGAAAAAGAAAAATGGAAGAGAGAGAGAGAGAGCGAAAAAAGAGAGAATTTGAACTACAAACAGTTACAACATTTACATTTAACAAACGAAACAAAACAAAACACAACAATGCACGTAATCAATAACAAAAATAAATAATTACTTAATATAACTTCTGGTGATATAATTTTACATTAAAGTGATGCCTGTAAAGTGTCTGACTCCACGAAACTTACTTGGACCTTCCTCGTTTCTCTTTTGCCGTGTTGTTTAGCTTATGGTATGGGAAAATAAAATTGTGTTAGATTTGTTCAGATGTCCCTAAAGTATGAAGATATTTATCATTATTTCACAGCTTTTGATAAAAAGTACAATTGCCGTAGCTGAACACGTCCGGCCAGCGCGTGTGGGAAACCTTCCCGATATACGACTGTTGAGCCGAGCGTGCGCAAATTCCATGAATTCCATACCGTCTGTATGTTCACGGGTGCGGATATCGTCAAGATCAAACGGATGATTATTACGGCGACAAATCGACGGCAGGCCATCAGTATTCGGTGATTTTCACTAGGTAAACAGTGTCAAACTTTCACAAATCTTTCAATTGTATTTTACAATGATATTGATATAGGATTGAAGTCTCAAATGTAATGTTGTGCAATATCTGACACTTAACAGGGATAACTATAAATCTATGAATGTACTTTCAATTTGCGTTTGCAAACAAAGACACTGACATAACTAGTTACATAGTTATATAGCAAAACTGTTAGAAAGCCCACTTAAAAGGACATTTCAAAATGGTCCTGTTCTTCCATACGGTCCAAAGAAAAGAATAAATTATTTATTCTTTGTTTAAAGTTCGTATATGTTCTTAATGACAATTTAAATGGCTTGTGAAATTCCACATACGTGAAACGTTTAAACCACTGTTAATAATTCGGACCATTTATAAATGGATACAAATGTTATCAATGTCTTTTGATGGCAAGATCTGACATTAAAGGATTATTCGAGTTTTGTTATTTAAAAAAACATTTGTTTTTGGTGTAATGACAAACTGAGTGTCAAATTTGAAAGAGCATACAATTTTAATGACAAAATAAAGACAATGTACAAACCCAATTACAAAATATTTGTTTTTGTAAATATTGGTTAATGAAAAAAGTTAAAGGGTACCACGACCCAAAAATAATATTCTTATTATAGAAAGGTAACATCTGTAGTATTCCATTCCTTTAACAAGTTCACAAAAATATGTTTTCAGAAAAAAATATATAGTTGGAAAACGCATCACCGTTCTCAACCATGCGTTCAAGCGGTCTGAATTGCGTAGACTATATGTGTGCAAAGCCAGAGCGCTCTGTGCAGAGCGAACGAATCATCCGGGATTCTATTGACGTACGCGTGCAAGCATCGGCGCGCTCGCAAATGGTTGGCCCATGTGGATACAGAAAATAGCAGTGGTTCCTTGGCAAAATGTTGGGTATCTATTTGATATCACAAAACGGTACCAACACATTATAATAATGGGTTGTCCTTTGCCTGGGGATCCCCTTTAATAATTTTTTTTTTTTAATTTGTTAATAGTAAATTTAACAAAACTTCCTATGTACACTTTTCTTCTAATAAATGGTCGAAACTATTGCTTTTTAAAACTAATATATTTATAAAGCGCCCTGTTTTGTTAACGTTTTGTTTATGATACATGTTTTTATTCGTTTGATATTGTTTCGAGCATGGTAAAGCAACAGTACTATTGGTTTAAGAATAGTTCAAGTATGCAAAATGAAATGAGGAATTTAATAATAAAAACAGAAACACCAATGCCCCAAAACAAAAATTACATGGTACCTAGCAGGAGTGAACGACTGGAATGCGAGTTTAGGCAAAACGTTGGTGGGTGTAAATGGTCGACCATGGGAATAATACAGTTTCCCGTTCTTACGTGAGGAGGGGGTTGGGGAGGGGAGCTGACCCCGCCTGTTTCTTTGGCGACCTTGTAGGTAGAACCTGCCAATGGGTGATTTCAAATATTGTGATTGGGGCTGGTGTTAGTGTTTTTTAAACGCTAACACCGGCCTTGAGCGCCATATCTGAGATCCCCCAATGTCACTGTCCTAACACGAAGTCGTCTCAAGTGTGGTGTTTGAGGCCGATGTTTATGTTAAATTAACACTAACACCGCCCTGGAACACCATACTTGAAATCACCCAATTTAGTTTGCTTTCAATGAAAAAGGTTTTTATTAAATTGTCATGAGATGAATATTAATCTCGACTAACTGTGTTTACAAGCTCGAATTCCAAAAATATCTGACTAGACAAAAACATATGCGGTGCAGCCCTCCAAGCTCCCCCATCCCTTATTCCTCAAATATGCCCATGCATCACATCACTGTCCTTTCTCAGCCTTCTCAGCTGTTTGTCATCCATTTCCTTCAAAATTAAGATTTCCCAAGAGCGCCAATCTTGACTTCTAGTATATACCAATGAATGTAGAGGGCGTAAACACGAGACGTTTCCACAGAAATACAATATAAATGGACGTTTCTTTAATTATTTTACATATGGGATACGTCTCTTTTTTACGCTATCTACGTTACTTGGTATTATACCAAGAATACCAATAATACCAATAATACCAACAATAATTTGTAAGAAAAAGTTGTAAAATTTAAAGATTTTAATAATACAGTGTCTTTTGGAAAGAATTTTGTTTACCTTGGGGAAAAGTATATGAGACACTTTAACAGATTGTATTTGCCCACTGTACTGGTTATTTAGCAGTTGATGAATTTGATGAAAATGATGAGTACGATATTATATTTATGTTTATTTTTCACCATTACCTTCCGTATTGCAGTGTCATTCTGATTGAACTATACCCGGGGAGAATGCCTATTCAATCAACGTTGTTTTGTTAAAATCTTAGTTCCATACATGTGCTAGTGTTACAGAGATAACAAATGTGTTCTTGAATCCAACACTGTTACATAAGCGCGTCGAACTCCGAGGGTTATACAGAGTGTCGCAGAAAAAACGAAACCGGATTTCATGGGAGAAATGTTCTGTCATAATGAACATTTCATTGATAAGATATACGATTAGTATGGAAAGCTCTGTTTCTCTTCTTCATTTGATGTACAACTTATGGCACATAATTCACGCATGACTGTACTACAATAATGGGAATTGGTATTACCAAAATGAGATTCGCATTCAGAAGTTTGGGTGAGTTTTTTGGATGAGGGTTTAGGGTTTCGCTGTCCCCGCAGTGAGCTATGATGACCACGGGACATTCGCAAATAAGTATAAACATCCGTAAGGCGTACGAAATTATCCTGTCTCTAACCGTAGAGGGCGGAGTGATAAGAAAACCAGGCACTCTTTGCTTGCCCCTGGCAGTGAGTGTTCTGATATTATAATCTTGTAATTAGTCGTTAATTGGATACATGTATGATACTTTACATAGTAGGTTATCCGAATGATCATAAGGAACGAATTTATGTATTGTATGTACATGTTTGCTATTCGAATGTTCAGTATTTCGATGTTAGAAACTTGTTTGTGTGATACGAAAAATGTAATGTTTGATTTGTGTAATAAAAACATCCGCCATAAGTTCGTGTGTGAGGAGCTGCATGTACGCTATAAATGTTTTGCGCACAGTAAACCGTGTGTGTATTTTGTGTATGAGTAGATTTACTGAGAGGGATATAGACCGGCACAGGTTAGTTCTAGTGTTATAGGCACAGCCTAGCCCTGGGTGTTTATTATGAATAGTAGATTATGCTTTGTTATGTTATAGTGGCGTTATTATTATGACTTGGACGTTGATGACGTTTATGGACAGTAAATGGGAAATATAGTCCGTTATATAGTTCGAGGATTGGTTTATATTGATATACAACTGTTGATAGAGAAGAGCTTATTTACTGTAAAGGAAGGGTGTTTGTTGATGAAGTCCTGGATGATACTTTTACTGCCTGTTGCAGTGGTAATTTAAGTGTAAGGTGAAACCACATTATGATGAGCAACTTGGGCCATTGAGTTCTCACGGGGTTCCAGTGTATACTGATGACACATGTACATGTATATATGGTCGATTCCAACGAAAAGTGTACACGGCATGTTCAGACCTATTTGATTTTTTTGAAAGGTCCTACAATCCGTAAGGCGTACGAAATTATCCTTTCTTTAACCGTAGAGGGCGGAGTGATAAGAAAACCAGGCACTCTTTGCTTGCCCCTGGCAGTGAGTGTTCTGATATTATAATCTTGTAATTAGTCGTTAAAGGAGGGGTGCAATCCCGGCTTTGATTCAGGTTTATAGCTTTAAATATGTGCCTTTATTGATATACCACACTCTTTTTTTCAAAGAAATCCTTAAGTTGGGAAAAAAAGGTAAATTTCATGCAACTTTTTTGCTTTATTACGCATCGGCGTTCCATGCTCCTAAAAAAAGTCATTTATAGCAGAGCGGAAATGTGCGCACGTGTCACCCGATTCATGACATCACTTGCAGACCGCAACGCGGAGGAATGTGCATTGTTTACATGCAGAGCCTATGACTTGCTTGTAAAACAAACTCGTTTTTGCTTGTAAATTGAGGTTTTACTGAAAATGCTTAAGAATTGCTAAGAAATGAATTGTAGCAGGATGCAGCTACACATCTGAGTGTATATCGTCCCATGATATAAACCTGAACAAATGTTTGCAAATATTGAAACAAATGGAAATAATATCTCTGTGTCAACGTGAGTATTGTACTCAGCGTGTACGTCTATGACCGAGCTAAACTGCGATTGCCTGCCGGTGACGTCACAAAGATGACGTCATTTTTTGTTCGCCAGGGACTCAGTTTTTTTACGGGGGTTCCGAAAGAGAATTTACAAGTTGATTTTTTTATTTTACCGGGTTTTCCCACGAGGAAAATATGTTTGTATTAGTAATCTTCATGAAAATCTACCTTAGATACAGTAAAACCCAATTTTGAGGCAGTTTTCTTGTCACCATACCTTTAAGTGGATACATGTATGATACTTTACATAGTAGGTTATCCGAATGATCATAAGGAACGAATTTATGTATTGTATGTACATGTTTGCTATTCGAATGTTCAGTATTTCGATGTTAGAAACTTGTTTGTGTGATACGAAAAATGTAATGTTTGATTTGTGTAATAAAAACATCCGCCATAAGTTCGTGTGTGAGGAGCTGCATGTACGCTATAAAAGTTTTGCGCACAGTAAACCGTGTGTGTATTTTGTGTATGAGTAGATTTACTGAGAGGGATATAGACCGGCACAGGTTAGTTCTAGTGTTATAGGCACAGCCTAGCCCTGGGTGTTTATTATGAATAGTAGATTTTGCTTTGTTATGTTATAGTGGCGTTATTATTATGACTTGGACGTTGATGACGTTTATGGACAGTAAATGGAAAATATAGTCAGTTATATAGTTCGAGGATTGGTTTATATTGATATACAACTGTTGATAGAGAAGAGCTTATTTACTGTAAAGGAAGGGTGTTTGTTGATGAAGTCCTGGATGATACTTTTACTGCCTGTTGCAGTGGTAATTGAAGTGTAAGGTGAAACCACATTATGATGAGCAACTTGGGCCATTGAGTTCTCACGGGGTTCCAGTGTATACTGATGACACATGTACATGTATATATGGTCGATTCCAACGAAAAGTGTACACGGCATGTTCAGACCTATTTGATTTTTTTGAAAGGTCCTACAATCTCAATTTTTTTTCTTTTTCTACAGGAACAAAAAACATGCTATTTTTGACCACTTTTGAAAAAATCTCTTAACGTTTTTTTGAGCGGTTAAAATCTTAGAATGAAGACTTGATACGAAATTAAACGTTACTTACGAATACAAACATGACATAGGGAGTTTGATTCCTGCGCTGATATTATTTCAAACGGCAATATCACGTAGATATTTTGGCTATTTGAAGAAAATGAGCGTGTTATGGTAGAAGCAAATTTCTTTTTCATGCGTTATAATATTCATATTTTTGGGGAATTTAGATTACGAGCACACCAGGTTTAAAAAGTTGCCTTTTTTGCCTCATTTAACATTAAACGATTTTGTCCTCCTTGTTTAACAAGCGTAATCATCATATTAATAAATTAATTTATGTGTATGATTCGAAGGCATCCTTTGGCAATAGATTAAAATCAAAATAACGATATTCAATGCTTTAATAAGAACATTATTGTGGCATTTTATCATGGGGACTCTCTGTATTCGTAGGTAAAATGTACTCGTAGATAACAAGACAAAAGTAAACTTTCGGATATTAAAGCCCATTTGGATGTCACAATCAACCTGATAAGTGTGCACTTTCTAAATCCGACCAGATGCTTTCATCAACTAGAGTTTCGACTGAAAATATGATAATTTTTGTTTACAAAGTTCCGAATACACAAAAATAATGATGTCATCATTGATTTTTTAAATCGGTTAATACAACAAAAATGTTTAAAAACCACATGCATCTGATGGCACACTATCTGCATCAAGATGTTTTTTTGTCTATGAAATTTTCCTTGTAAAAACATATATCATGGAGTCTGTGTACATGGTATCTACGTTGACGTATGCACTATGATTTGTGGCGAACAGTTGTATATAAACCACATGATAAGTCGACGTAATCGATTACTTTCATTTGTATTCCAATCACACGAGAGATTGAATCAGATATGGCTCTTTATAAAGTAGGTAAAATACCGAAGAACACACCATTTGACGGTTAGAATGATATGTATCAAATGGCACTTCATGTAATACATTGGCTCAATTTTATTAAATTATTTATCTAACAATACACCCTTATACCCCCTCTGAAAATTTGAATTGAAAAACAATCAATATGTTTCGCCTCATTTTCAGCTATATACCGTATCCCAACCGTTCTCCCATTACCTCAGATATATACTTTTTGTATCTTGGGTAGATAGAAAATTCGATGATTTTTTTGGAATACCGCAATTGTAATATATATCTATAAGATGATACAACTTATTAGCACTTATATATTTATCACATATAACAAGAGCATGTACACTGAAATATTGATACTGTTAAACAGGTTATGATTGCTATAAAGATTTATTTAACGGCCATTTTTGTTGTTAAAAAGTGAAAATAACGTAATTGAAAACAATGATGATGCCGTGTTGTGATGTTTTCATATGCTGCCTTTTGATTGTATTACTATTATTGCAGCCTTACATAATGCACACAGAAATCTCCAAGAATAACGTCGTTTATAATATTCATGATAAATGTAGCACATAATAAGATTAACCTTATATTTTAGCACTTTACAATAATATACTGTAAGACACAAAACTGGAAACAATACGAGTTAATCTTAGAAACATTCCAATTAAATTGGAGGGTTCGAATCAAACTAAGTAAGCTGTTGGGATATGCAGGATTGGCCAATGATAAGAGCGCTGTATGAACTGTTTTTTAGGAATCTCAAATGATCCTTTATTGCATTTATCAAACAGATAATATATTACCACTCATCGTTTGAGCAATCGTTTCAAATGTATGTTTGTCCCCCATATCGGAACTTCTATTTTATGTGCACGCTGATGTATACCTTATACATTGATTCACCCAAATATCAAAACAAATATATGCCCTCTCTTTGTCAAATTCGTGTTTTTATAGCCATTTCAGGAACAGTATATATTTACAGACCATAGGTATACAAGTTGTTTTTCGTATAGTCAAAATACAGTAATTAACTTTGCCTACTATATACAGGTATCTTTCAATATGAACAAAATAATGTTACCTACGAACACACTATAATATTCGTTTCTGTATTACCCTAATGTATCGTATCCCTAGAAATTCCAGATTAAACACCTTCTTACACAATGTTTGCAATATCAATGATGTGGATACTATTGATCAACATTAGGAATTCAAATCTATAGTCAGGTTTAAATTTCCAAATGTTCACATTGAATATATATTTTGTTTTGAGGACACCACTTATGGTGTCAGTGTACATTTTTAGAAGTATTTTTACACCCAATTGATTGTAAGCACATTTGTATGATCGTATCTCACTTAGAACTGACAAGGGACCCCCATATTTCGTGACAGTCACTGTGAATAAAAGGTTTTTGTTACCTACGTATAAAGTAAATTACATGTTGCCTACGAATACTTATTTTCACGTACATTGTATATGTGTCATATTTTTGCGCACAAACCTAAATTTGATATTTTTGGAAAGGGTATTTCCCACTCTTTAAGATAGTGGAAAATAATTCTGATTCACATATTATTAAAGAGATTATGAAAAGTGATACAACCTCATGTTTTTAAGACAGGAAAATCTCAACACACTAATAAAACATTTGAACTTGAAAATTTATAACAGAGTGATGTTTAAAACACAATATGTGAATGTATTCCATGATTAGCATCTTATAGATGAAATAAAAGCAAATGTTTGCATGAAGCAGATTGATTTAGAGTTCCATAATCACATTTTAAAAGTAATTCATCTGCATTCGTAGGCAACGTTAGGAAATGTACCATTAACTTCTCAAGGCCATTACCTGGCCGTTCGGAAAGATTAGTGATGGCACTTTTTTTCTGGTTATGGCTGACATGTCTACTTAACATGTGCAAAAGGATTAAACAAGGATTAAACAGGGACCGCGGAACCGGGGGGGGGGGGGGGGGCTGCACCCCCCCCCCCCCCCCAACACACACCTTTTTTTGCTAAAAACAAGGAAATACATAATCATACAGTAAAGAAATACATTACAGTTCAAATGTTATCAGCCCCCCCCCCCCCCCGCCACTTTCAAAACCATTCCGCGGCCCCTGTATAATGATGCTTTGTAAGTTTAATGATAGTTTTGGAATCGTAGTGTTATTCATTTATGAAGTACAAACGAGAACAGACAGTATGATTTTGGAAAGACTTTTATTTAAAGTATTTATATTAGAAGTTTGTCAGCTAAAAAGGTGTTTTCTTGTTAAAGCCAGCGTTAGTTTTACATTGTTTGGGGGAGCTAAATAAGCCTTTCACATTGCCTTTGTTTTGTAATTGTGATTACTTTCAAAATGCAAACCACAAAATGTGATGATGTTATTGATCGATGATTAATAAAGGCTCTTTGCTTGCCCCTGACAGAATCGCTGTGCATGTTTGTGATTGATTTCGACCAGCTCACACATCGGACAATCCCTAAGGGGCCAAACTTTGGAGGCGCAAAAGACCCCTTTATCCCCGGGTGCAGCCCGGGAGACTCATATTTTTGGACTTGTTACATTCTTCTATAAATAGTCATATGTTCAAAAATTAGTACGCGTTTCGATGCACAAAATACCTCTGGGCTGCCGGTCTAGTAGTGTTAGTGTATTCATAATGGCCTCCCGGAATCGTCTGGTGTGCTGTTGCTGAATCGTTGTGATGAGCTGGCGACTCTTGTGATGGATGTAGTGTTTGGGTAGGGCACCGCAAAATTGAATTAATACCACTGGTATCTATATTGGTCATTACTTGCCAGGTTAAGACCAATAAAGGTACCTGTGGTGTTGATTAAACACCCAGTTAACCCTTGTTTTTACAGTGTGTACGTAGTGCTCATATGGAAGCTGATGTTTCGAACTGCTCCATAAAAGTGTCTGATTCGATGTGACATGGGGATCCATGTATGTGGTTGCTACGATGTGACATCCTACAACTTTCCTAGAGCTCATATTTTCAAAGAAAGAACAGGTATGGAAATTATCTGATAGATCCGTCAAAAAATACCTTTACCATTATTACCAGCACAGTACTTTGTATAAATGTGATCTATCAAAGTTTTTGTAAACTCAGTTCTGCGAGTTGAAAAAACAATAATATGTTCTAAACCAAAGCACTGTAATCTCGTCACAAATTCGTCAACCACATCATTCATATGTTGAGATATATTAGGCAAATCGATATTAAAATCACCCATTAACACACACTGACATCTTTCCAACTTTAATTTGTATAATGTATCAACCAAACTTTCTTGAAACTATTTCCAGTCTGTGTTAGGTTTTCTATAAATTATACCTAAAAACCGACTTTGTAATACATATAAAGATTACTCCACATAAACTCGGCATGGCGCACAACCATGTCAACAATCTCATAAATAAACTCAGACTTAATATATGCAGGAACGCCTCCTCCTCTGCCAGCTACACGACTTCTATACTCAAAATTATAACCATTTATTATAAATCCAGCGTCCTCATGTAGGTGCCAAAAGGGACATATTACGTGCTAAACATTAATCTAGTGAAAGTGTGATGGCTAATTAGTATACCTCTATGAACTCGAATCGCACAGCCGCAAGTCTGCAGTTTTGTTTGGTATACATAATTGTTGAGAGCTTAGTTCCAAAAGGCGCTAAATCCACTTTCCGCAAAAATTGAATTAACGGTATTATTGATTTTCATATTCCCATACGAATATTTATGCACAAACATTGACAACGAAACCTGTTTTTCTCCAAAAATGAAAAAGTGGATTTAGCGCCTTTTGGTTGAAAGCTTTACATATATTTGGGTGTTTCTTAAATATCATAAGTTTAACTTTACTCTAAGTTGAACTTTGAGTATGAGCAAGTATGGAAAGACATTAGTGTATTTTAATTGTTTTTGTAAAAGTCCTTTTTAAAAGGCATAGAATGTTGATTAAAATCATATTTTTGGTTTATTTTATCAAGGAAATTGCATGTTCTTGATGCAACATTTATGAAAAGTCTGACATTCTTGCTGTTTTGCTTTTGAGTACAGTATTATCGTATTCCGAGGCTAGAAATAGCTTTCCATTATCGCTACTTCTGTGCAACATTCAAGGTGTTTAAACCTTTTAAAACAAAGGCTGCATTGCCACATTTGGTATCAAAGTGAGGAACATTTAGGTGCCGATTGATCTGAAATCATAAAGATAAATTTCGATTAATTACGTTTCACTTATTTTGAATTTATTAACATAAAGTAGCCTATACCAAATGGTGGTAGAGGAGGGAAGCATGCATTCGGGAGCACAATAACCTATATACATTGGGGGTGTTTCTTAAAGATTGTAAGTTGAACTTAACTCTAAGTTGGACTGAGTATGAACAAGTATGGATAGCTATTAGTTTTTTTCGATTGTTTTGTAAAAGTAATTTTTAAAAGGCATAGAATGTTAATTGAAATCAGAATTTTTGTTTTTATTATCAGGGAGATTGCATGTTTTTTATGCAATGTACATTTATGAAAAGTATGCAATTCTTGCTGTTTTGCGTTTGAGTATATTGTATTCCGAGGCTATAAAATAGCTTTCCATTATCGTTACATCTGTGCAACATTTATCGTGTTTAAACATAGTGCCAACCTTTTAAAACAAAGGCTGCATTTTCAAATCAACGGGAAGACGATTTAGATGCCCATTAATCTAAAATCATAAAGACAAATTAAGATTAATTACGTTTCACTTATTTTGAATTCATTAACACAAACTAGCCGATATTGCATGGTGGCAGAGGGGGAAAGCATGAGGAGGGGAGCATACATTTGGGAGCATTAAAGCTGTGTATAAAGTATGAGCATACGAGGAGGGGTGCATGAATTTAAGAGCATAATATCATTACATGTACTTTGCACATACAATGAGTGATTTCAAGTTCGGTGTTGGGCTGGTGTTAGAGTGGTGTTACTCCAAGAGCTGCTTAAATCGAGCTCAAAATCAGCTGTTCGGTTTGGGAGAACCGATACCGATAGTACTATCGATATCTAAACACCGCCCTAACACCAGCGAAAAAGAACAAAAAGGGTTTAAAATGCCGACGAAAATGCCGAAACCCTTTTTCAAATCATTCCAATCATTACGTTTATGATACTGCTGTTCATAATTCAGGGTAATCTGAGACGATAATATGCAGTTATGTCAGTTAGTAAATGTAAAATCATACCATTTGCATTATTTCTTTTGTTATTAGAATAATTCTAAAGACGTGTCACGAGTGTCATGCGCGAATTTTGACAAATATTGATTTGCAGCTGAACAGTGCTATACGCAGCGGAACATTCACTACGCATTACGCCAGAAGTTGCGGCGTTCTTAGTCTGCTCGTGGCCGTTAACGGCGTTGCATGTGCATGCACGAGTGAGTGAGTGAGTGAGTGATCAGAGTGAGTTTAATAAAACAATGATTTAATTAAATAATTTATAATTATACTAGTTAATGAATCGGGTCAATCTATCAATCAATCATTTAATCTAACAATCAATCAACCAATCAATGAGTGAGTGATCATAGTGAGTTAATAAAACAATGATTGAATTAAATGATTTAATGAATCGGGTCAATCTCCCAATCAATCAACCATCAATCAATCAATCAATCAATCAATCAATCAATCAATCAATCAATCAATCAATCAACCAACCAACCAACCAACCAACCAATCAATCAATCAATCAATCAACCAATCAACCAACCAACCAACCAACAAACCAACCAACCAACCAACCAACCAATCAATCAATCAATCAATCAATCAATCAATCAATCAATCAATCAATCAATTTAATCTAATTATTTGACACACGGAGCTATAGCTACTTGACTACCGAAGTAGTTGGTACGGTAGGACTTTTTCTCGGTCGATTACCCTCCGAAACATTTTATTTTATATTTGTTATTAAACCGGCCAGGAGGTTGCAAAAAAGGCCTTGTCTATATCTAGCTATATAGATTATAGTCTTATCTAGTTTAGTCCAGTTTATTTCTGACTAGGTCTAGGCCTAACTGCCTACTGCCATACTGGGCCTATGCCAGGCGAAGCCAGGCAAGCACGGTCGAACTATAATATAATAATTACATGAATAATTAAGCAATATTCCATGCAGCATGATATCACTATCACGTATCAGTACCAATATATATTATAGAACTAGAGTAGTCTAGTCAAGACCGTAATTGTAATACTAGTAATAGCGTCAGTCAGTGCAGTGCAAGTGGAATAAACAGAGTCAGAGACAAATGTTTGCTTTATGGCTGCCTAAAGTAAAAGTAAAAGTAAAACACTAAGTCTAAAGACTGAGTGAAGTCTTTAATTAGGCTTAGCCTAGCCCTAGGCTAGGCTAAGTAAGGATTAGCCTTAATTAATAGGCTAGCATGCCGGCCTCGGGGGTAGGATGATGCTAAATTGTTAGCCTTAATCTTACTCGATCTTAGACTTAGCTTAGCCTTAGGCTTAGCCTTAGCCCCAGGGGTCAGGAGTATGCTATGCTTAAGTTAAGACATATCTAGGCTATACTACTACTATAGTACTAGTACTAGTACTAGTACTAGTAGTAGTAGTAGTCAGCAACCGGTACTACTACTAGTACTTAAGTAGGCCTATCCGGCCTGTCAGCTCTTGACTATTATTATATTAAGTTCTCCTAGGACTATATGCATATAGTCTAGAACTAGTAGACTAGGCTACTAGATCTACTAGATAGTACTAGAAAAAGATAAGTAAGTAAGTACAAAAGATTAATAGTATTAACTTCTGGCCAATTAACGAGTTAACATCTATGAGCTACATGTTATTAAAATAGCTTGAGTTTGACATATTATATTAATTATTATGACTTACAGTTACACAGAAAAGGATGGACACAGCACGCCACAGGACTGGTCCATGTCTGACTCAGAGGCTACATCTATTTTCAGCAAGCTAGTGATGGTATTAACTATGAATGATTGAAGTCTGTGTAAAATAAAAATCCACTTGGTCTTGGAGAAGAAGGCCGAATTCAGCGAAGGCGAAGCGAAGTCTAATAAACTACATGGATATGCATGCATTATTACGCGACGTTGTTTGTTTACGTTATTTTGGCGTACCGTAATTACCATAATATGACCTAATTAATTACCATAAATTAGACTCAAGAACAGACTCGTATTGGTTGTTTATTGATCTTAATAATGTATCCCCAAGAAATGTATCATTATTGGCTTACAAAAATAATAACCCTCAATTATGTTTGATTTTTTTACTAAATATTCAAGAAGACGGTAAATCTAGGTACTTTACAGACCGTGTGTTATCGATATTTTGCAAACACAAGTATTCAATTCATATTCTAATTCTAAATTAAGATCGACTAGTCTACGTTATGATTGATTTGACGTTCACACTAAATCATTGGCGGCGGGGGAAGAGGGGGGAGGGGGGCTGGTGGCGGTCACTTGACAAATGAACGAGGGTCAATTTGATAACATAATGATACATTTTAAAAATATACCACAATCTACTACTTTAGAACTATACTACTTCTTCTTCTACTACTACTAGTACTCTATTATAGTACTAATGGAAAGAAACTATCTAACTTTTCAGTTATTTTTGTGTCTAGCATCACTTTGTTTAATTGCCTAATTGTTTTTTTTATTTATCTTGTACGGTACGTTGGTTTATTTTTAGTTGGATCGTCAACCCAAGCTGAGATATACTCAAAACCGTCTTCGAATTAATTGGTTCATTAATAGTTTCCATTAATTCTAATCAATTATGAATTCATCGTATACATACTTCTGCTCTAACACTGCACTAACACCGAACTTGAAATCACCATTTCTTAAATCCCTAGGGGCTAGTGTTAATGAATGGGAAATTTGTACGCAAATCCTTAACACCAGCCATGAAGCTCAGTTCAAGCAGACGACATATCCATAAAATTACAACACCAGCCACCGGAAGTTGCAAAATTCCAGAGGTCAACTCCTAACACCGCAAGAGTTCAAGTTCGGTGTTTAGGCCGGTGTTAGTGTTTATTAAACACTAACACCAGCGTTAAACACCGAACTTGAAATCACTCAATGCATAACCATGTTCATGAAGAAACACACACAAGAATACTTTTGCCTTTTTAGTTCGTCATGCAATTAATTGATTCAAGTGCCTAATTGAAGATCGCATTGAGATATATTATTTTATATTCAAGTTAAAGGGATAGTTGAGTTTTGGTGGAGAGGGCGCTACAACAATAATTTGTTTGTGAGATAATGAAAAACTGAGTGTCAAATTTGAAAGAGCATACATTTTTGATAGCAGAATAAACTTTATTTCATCCAAATCGATTCACAAACGGCCGAAATATCCATACACGTACATGAAATATGACATGTAATAAATGTGGGGCCCAAAAGTATTCAATAACTTTGAACCAGCCTTTGAAATTCGTTTTAAAATGCTTTCCTTTTCCAAAATGTTCAAAATAGGTTTTTAAATAGTTTTGATTATCTCTCTATCTATTTACTATTTTAACAGCATATCACATGTACAATATTTTATTCAAAATAGTTTGAACAAATGCTTTTTTTTTAAAGCGCCCTCTTTAGTTTAAACAGCTCTTTTTGAATGATAACAGGCTTTTTACTTAGTGGTTTGTAATGTTTGTATTCCGTTTGAGTATGGTGGGGTTATAAGTATTAGTTTGTAATGTAAGGGTGCAGATTTTGGTTACTAAAATTCAGTTTTTACTAAAACTGTACTCTCTCTACCAGATCTCAACTATCCCTTTAAGATATTTAATCTACAAAATCCAGATGGAATGGGTAGGCTGTTAACTTCAGGATTTGGTACACCTCTAGCGTACGGTCTTATAATTGAGTACAATATCCATATGTCATGAATGATCACTGTAACCTTCACCAATTTGAATACATTTCAAATCCTGTCATGTTATTTGATCATAATGATCGAATAACTTGACTGGCTTTGGCGCACTTTATCAGTGAGGGAACCAACTTAAACAAACATATCCTAAGGAGTATGTGATAAACTCTGGTTATTTATCAAACCACATAATATAATGTGCAACATTATACAGTTGTTAACTGGTGGTGGAGGGATCATCATGGAATGTTCCATCCGAGGGATTTTAAACGCTATTGAGGGAAGGGTAAATAAGTCCCGAGACGTAGTCGAGGGACTTATTTTCTTCACGAAATAGCATTTAAAATCCCGATGATTGGAACATTCCATGATTATCCCGACAACAAAGTTAACAAGTGTTATATCATCTGACTATGATCTGTGACTATCATCTAAAAAATCCGTTTCGTGACTTTCACTCATTCACACACACACAAATCATCACACAACATACAGTACATAGCCAATGCACAATACAGTCGATTTTCGTACAGAATGTGCCTTTCTCCGCATAATATCTCAACATGTTCCGATCACTGCATGTCTAAATCGGAAATATGTGTTGATTGTTTCCTTCGAGTTTATTAATCATGTAATTATCTGATCAAGTTGTACTGGAAATCGCTGATTTCCGTTATAATTTTGTGGCTGCGAGAATAATAATTATTGTACGCTACGCGTTTGGTACACGCGTGGCACATATAGCGGGTACGGTACACCGTACACGTACCGGTGTATGTGTACATAGTTGTAATGTTGATGGAATCGCCAGAGAGTTATGACATCCGGGTGTCATAACCTCTGGCCAATGTGTCATAACAAAATTGACACAGCTGTCATGAACCGTGATTAGCCAATCAGCGACGCGTATTTTACTAAGTCAGATGATATAACATTATGATCTTCTAGTTGACGAGGACTTATCTAGTGGTAATAATAAGTACTCACACAATAAGCCATAACAGTTCAACTTTGTGAAACTTTGAGAAACTACCATCCCAAATTAACGGTTGTTTTGCGGAGTAAGGTCTTATATGACGCTCACATTAATGTTCACACATTACTCAAAGGGTACATCAGCTCACAGACAGACACCTGTCAGCACATTATCAATCCTTATTTAGTTTCTGCACATTTATTATTTTTCTCTCTGGCTACCATGCTCTTTCTGATGAGTTTAGTCTATATTCTGGCAAATGCATGTCATAATTAGGCAAACTTCGATCATATTTGCGTTAAGTCAATTCTTCACGTTTAACATGTTTCTGATTTGCTCTTGCTACCATGCTCTTCCTGATGAGTTCAGTGTATGGCACGTCCCCTCTGAGCAGATCCTCGCAGTACCTGGATTTGGTCTTCAGTGTAAGTTTATCCTCGCGACGATCGCCGGTGGTGTTTTTCTTACTTTGGTGTACGCAAGTCGCCATCATACTCCTCTGCATTGACCGAAAGAGGTCCAGGTCCTGCTGGAACGTGGGTCCGTAGTCCTGGATCTTCTGCCACAGCGTATGGTTGAAGCGTTCGTACAATAGTACGTCTGCGGCGTTCCAAACGCGTATCTTCTCCGCAGTTGCTTCAGACACATTGTACCTGTGGCTCGTGCTCCGTATGCCGTTCGATATGTACAGGATGTCGTCGAATTCCCAGCACATCAATTTGCGAAGGAGAATCAGCGACTCGTCGAAGTACTCAATTACAAGCATCAGATCGATCTCCTTTGTCAAGACCTCTATCTTCCCTTTGACCTTGGTAGAATTTTCGTCATCCCTGTGATCGAACCCGAGGTCGTAAAGCATGCCGTTTCGAGCACGGGACCACATTGCGTAATATTTCTTGGGATCCGACATGAATGTCTCGAATGGGTTTTTCGTTGTAATGTTCAAACTCTTGGCCATCTCGAAGTATCCGAATGCTGATTCCAGCTGCGTGACCGGATCGCGGAGAATCGAGATGTATAT
This sequence comes from Echinarachnius parma, assembly GCA_037951105.1. NCBI lineage: Eukaryota > Metazoa > Echinodermata > Echinoidea > Clypeasteroida > Echinarachniidae > Echinarachnius > Echinarachnius parma. The sequence goes on from JBAMJV010007114.1 coordinate 34,482, forward strand.
TGCTCCGGGAACTACGAACTCCATCTCCTTCCGGTTGTACCTGACGTGGTTGACCAGCATGTCGAAGTCGAGCCGAGTCCTATTCGGGATTTTAAAGGGAATCTTCCGATTGAACATCTTGCTGTTGGACAGAATGTGACTATTAGAGCCCAACGCAAAGCTAAGGTTTCGGAGATAACCGAATCGTTCCAGTATGGATGCCAGCGTTGTTGAACCGGTCTTGTGTGTCTTAATATACACTAACCTCTTGACCGGTTCGCAATCGGTTGTTGGCGTAGGATTTTGAAATGAACCGGGTTGCTCTGATCCGTTGCGACGGGTATTCCAGCTTTCGTATGGGTATCTATTTTGAACGAAAGGAAAACAAATTAGGAATTCTTGTTATATACATAGTGAAAACAAATAGTGATAATACGATAATTTACTGCACTGTCCTGGATGCGAGTTTGTTTTTACACGCTAGCGAAGCCATCTTCCCCAAAATCTCGTGAAAGCGCGCTGGTAAGCTAAGACTAGCTCGTGTGTGCTGATTTACATACAAGCCTAGCCATTTTCTCAATAAAGTCGTGGTTTCACACACCATGTTGACAGTGAGTGTCATGGATCTACGCCTAGATGGATATGCCTACTCTCATCGTCGTGGTCATAGTCCGCATCGAGATCGGCCACTAATTAATGGTCGCCCTTGCCCTTGGACTTGTCTTAGCTAGATCGATGTCGCTCAGTCGCAGAGTGTGATGCATATAACTTGTTTGGCATACAACAAGCGCTATTCTTGACTTACCAGCGCGGTTTCACGATTTTGTGTGGAAAATGGCTTCGCTACCGTGTACAAAAACATTGTGTGTCCTGAATGTAGCCATGGTTGATCCATGACCGGTTTATATACTACGATTGGTACGTCAATATTATGCTTTTTGTGGATGACCTTGCATACGGTTAGCATTCATTATGCAGAAAAGGGCTGGTCAAATGTTAACATGTGTGATATTTTGTGAACAATCGTTTGCTCTAGTCTGGACAAAGTCGAGCCACTGGTTTCGAATTGTCCCGAATTATTATTATTCAGCGCTACAGGGATGTGTCAAGTATAGTGTTTGGGGTTTAGTGCTTATTATACACTAGCATCGGCCTTATGCACCATATCTGAGATGACTTCGTGTTAGGATGGTGTACAGTGACATTGGGGGATTTCAAATAAGTATAGTGCCTAATGCCAGTGTTAGTATTTAATAAACACCAACACCAACCCCAAACGCCATACTTGAAATCACCCATTGTATACACTAGCAATAACCAAACACATGCCAATCGAGTACATTCCGAGTGACACTGTCATTGGAAGAAATATCAAATTGTTTTGGGGGAATTTGATAGGAATGTATTAAAACGCAAATTCCCACGCCTGCAGATTAAGCAGGCTAAGTAGTTATCGGTAATGTACGTTTCTTGAGGACCGGGCTCACCCCTTGATTAACATTCGACCCTTAGTGTATACAACGATATCCAGTCCGTAAACGGGTGAGAACACAATGTGAATGCTTTTTACCAGCGTAACTACCTAAGTACAGGCTAAAAAGACATAAATTACCAATAACATGTGGATTGTGCCTTTATTATTAAAACCCAGATACTGCTAAAGGCCATTTTTCTAGGCCGTAGATACCAAAAGTGCTACATTATCTATAATTTTCTTAAAGGGATACCTTCTTGTTATTTCAAAACATTTGTTTCGTTTGAATCATATTTCGTACTGTAGGTTTTCCCATCCATTTTCAAACAATCGTCATTCAATTTCATTAATTGTTAACTTCAATTTCGTTATGAAAATCTTTCGCCGGTCATATGTGATGTTCGTTTTCGACATTGTGCACCTAATTTCGTTTTTCGCAATCAAATTCGTCATTGTACCGATCATTTTAGTCAAAACGTATTCAATTTTGTCTTATTACTCCTGCCAATGTACAATGTGATTATCAATTTCGTCATTGTGCATTCAATTTCGTTATTTCCCATTCAATTTTGTCCAACAACATAGAAAGCTGTATTTGATACTTTGTTTCATCATCCTTTCATTATTATCCTTTGTCAACTTGAACAAATGTCTATGTCTGTTGTGTCCCGAAAAATTCACACAATTTCAGTATATTGTCTATATTGACGTGTTTTTATATTTTGAATAACAACTGATATAATACTGTGTCTCCCAACATAAATTTATCGAACACTATCCATCAATAAGACCTTTGATCAATTATCGATTTTTGATATGCAATATCGAAATGAATTGTTTTGTGATCAATTGATTGTTTTATAAACATTTATTATTTAAGTTATTTATTTTGAAATGAATTGTATGAGCTACAATAGGGAAATACATATGGACCAGGGCAACTTCACTATGTGACGAATTCCATTGCAAAATTACGAATTTGTATGAGCCAATTTTGAATTAGAATGACCATTGATCAATTTGAATGGTAAATTACCAAATCGAATGTAGCAAGTGCAGTTTCCTGAATTATCGGGACGAAATTGAAGTGAGCATTGATTGAATTTGATTGACGATAGTTTGAAAATAGAAGGGAAAACCTATGTTAACAAAATCAAAGAACAAAATATGTTTCATAGAAAAGTGACATTTTACAGCAAAACATGATGTCAAAACTTTACACAATTCTCGGGACCACAAACAAATAGGCTGTGGGACTACACATAATTTTGACGGTGATCACGAAAATTCAAATATTTCGGAAAGTAGAAGAGATAATTATATGGACTTTGTTGTGTTACTTTCCTCAGACATGGAATTATAAAATGAATTGAAATATCACCCAAGTAAAGCATAACATGCTGAAACATTCATATATTTGGAATCTTTTTTGGGAAATATCTTTAATTTCTCGTTGCCAAATTTTAATTTCGACGCCACATTATGACATATTTGTATCCAAAAAAAGTCCTCATAATTGTTTTGGTTACATATTTCAATTTATTATGTTTAAACAAGTATATACATTTTCATGTAAATGATACAAATTATATATTTTTAAAATAATTTATCAACTTCTTGTATACATGGAAAGAGTAACAATACTAAAAAAAACCTTAGCAGTTTACGGAAAATCCTTATGAAAAGACATCAAGACAGATTATATTATTAATTCAAATCATAATATTATAACCTGTAACCAGTCATATATCGTCAGTGATCATTCCGGAATTATTAGATCTAGTAAATGGTTACACTATGACTGGAATGTGAAGCAACCCTTTTGTCCTAATGCTCCAACAGAACTCGAGGGATTGATTGGATTATGAACATAATGTACTAATTGACTGGGGATAATATGCATACATTAATATATAAAGAAATTATGAAATAAATAAATGAAAAATCAACTAAATTAATGAGCGAATAATGAAATAGATGTATACATCTGTAATACAATGAACAATTACATACAACAAACAATGATCACCAATGAAATGAATAAATCAAAGAAATAAACGATACAACATAATAAGATACATAAGATGAGAAATAAATAATAATACAATACACGTACAAATTATGACAAAAGCTGACCTTTGACCTCTGTGATACGGACTCGAGACGGTTAGGCTCCGTTCAGATGGGATGTACACGCACAGGATAATGACCGCCATGCACAAAGGAGCGTACACGAATTTGACGACGACTGCACTGGTGGTCTTTGGTCGACGACGAACTGCATGTTGGTTGCCGCCTCCTTGTTGCCCATTAGAGATGTTGCTTCCGTGGATACCGTTACTCTCAGTCTCAGCCATGTTACTACAACGAAATGACGAGGGAATTTCAAAACAGAATGGTGAACTATGTTATTTAGTACGCGTCCAACCCTGAATTAACTGAATTAACTGTTCGTCAACATCAAAGATGGCCAATATGTTGAACATGGTCCCAAAGACCCGGTCGATCGAAGCTAAAAACAGTTTCTCTAAACACGAGCTTCCCAAATTTATCAAAATTAGCTCGATAAAATAGTTTTTGGGCATGCACAAAACAAGAAATATGTCACAGAACTTAATCAATTAGATTGCTAATACACATAGCACACAGTGGCCGCCATATTGATGACATTATTTGAGTATGTTGGCTGCCGCCGCCAAGTTGTGTCTCGGTGATGCTGCTTCCGTGGATACCGTTACTCTCAGTCTCTGCCATGTTACTACATCGTCATCACGAAGGGATTTCAAAACAGAATGGAGAACAATCTTATATGAATAAATGGTGGGTCAAACCGTGTATTTCCTAACTATTCGTAAACATCCAAGATGGCAACCATCTTGACCTTAATTGATGCCATAATTGTGTATGTGGAGCATACTCTTGTGTTTTAAAGGCTGATTTTGTAAGAATAACTTTTTTGACTAAGCCGTCGTAAGTATTTCTACCATTAATGCATCATTACATTTTATCTGTTAGTTTTGTATGAAAACTTACAAGTTTAATGCTCTAATATTATGTTTAACTAAAACTGTACTATCCATTTAAGTTCCTCAAATGTATCTAATTATATAAGTGAATACACGCAGACGTTAATCTTCATTCCTCCACCACTATCCGGATATACAGGGTGTCCCAGTATAAATGTAACCCAAATACACGTATGTAATGTTGTTGATTTTAAATATTTTGCTTTTATATTTCAGATTTAGAAAGCTGAGAAGATAGCAAAACCAGAACACCAACTAAAATGTCTTTTACAGAAGAACACAACAAACATTGTGTGTACTAAGACAATTGGAGGGAAATTCCTATTAACATGCCATCGCGAAATTTAGCAGAAAGTAGGATTTCTTCTGACTCCTGCCTACTGAATCTCGGACAGCTGCTATGAGACATGTCAACACACAACAAACATAATAATTCGAAAAAAGAGGCGGGGTGGGGGGGGGGGGGGGGTGGGGAGCTGGGGCAGTTAATAAACGGACTATACATGGGCATGGCAACTGGCACAGATGGTGCGGTAGCGGGATTTATAATTCGAAAAAAGAGGCGGGGTGGGGGGGGGGGGGGTGGGGGAGCTGGGGCAGTTAATAAACGGACTATACATGGGCATGGCAACTGGCACAGATGGTGCGGTAGCGGGATTTATTTAAATTTGTATAACAGTACGCTATGATTTCGTTTTTTCTAAAATGTTGTGGTTCTGTCTATCAGCACCCCCGTAAAATATGGAGCTGTAATTATAATAATGATAATATAATCTAAGCGCTTAACAATGATATTACAGTCAAACCTGCTAATGCGACAAAATGTCTATAGCGACCACCTGCTCATAACGACCGCTCTCTGCCCCCAACCCCCCCCCCCCCCCCCCCCCGTGAGAAATCATGTGTTTAGCGACATGCGTTATGCGACCATTTGCCTAACGCGACTAGCGACCACCCTATTTTGGTCCCGACGCACATTTATAGCGACCACAACATTAGCGCTTGAGCGACCAAGGCATGAACTTCGTCACCTCTGGTCGCTCAATGCTCCAACTCTGAGCATGTCAATGCATAAAACACACTTTTAAAATGACAATAAACTGTTTCATTAACTAGATACCCAGCTTTCACTTTTCGATTCAAGTATATCAGTCTCTAATATATGGGATAGAATTACCTCGAGAATAAGGAATTCGAAAGATGTTCATATCTATTTTACAAATGTAGTTTCAGAACCGCCCCGGAAGAAACATTAATGATAATTAATGTTTACACAAGAGTGAACATTTATTGAAACTGTTATTAGTATCATAAAATCACTTCCTTCTATGTAATGTTTGCACAGCCGGTTAGTTTCTCAATATTTTCGCGGAGTACTATTTACTGAGTATTAATTACATTAGATTAAGCTACAGTTATCTTTCTATTTTAATCGCCGAGGAGGTGTGCTTTTGACTCTTTTCAATGATTATCAGTGCGCCTGTTACGACCAAACGATGCATCTTGACTTCAGAGTTATATAGAAAACTATACACATGCGAATACACGTAGCTGATTCTCTTATGATGAGTAAATAAATGACTCAGTGACACACTTTGCAATTTTAATTTCACTTGGCAAGATAATACGATCATTTTGATATCACTTGAAATATAATGCCAATATATAATTTCAATATTTGTTGAGGCTATGCATGGAACAAATACTAAATGAAACTATGGATACGTGCGTGTACAGATGCCAATGAATTACACATGTGCATATGGGCACAATATACGACTAGTAATTCAAAATGGCCGCCAACTTGTCTAATGAGACCACCTGTCGATAGCGACCACTTTTCGCCGGTCCCTTGAGCGGGCGCTATAGACAGGTTTGACTGTATTACCCTGGTTACGGATACATACAGCAATCAATCCAGCACACACACTGCACGTTTACACTCCCTGGGGAGCATTCCATCCAGGCAACTTTGTAGGTGTACACAATGCTAAGAAACTACGTGTAATCCTTCCGGGAACCCATTTATACACCTAGGTCGAGAGCAGCAAATGTGAATTAAATTGTCTTGCTGAAGGAAATTCGAATTCGGGACCTCGATCGTGATTGGAAGGCACGCGCGCTACCAATCTTGCCACACCACCTCCAATTGGCATATCCCATATGTCCCAACATGAATTACAAAGGGACTTTCTGCAACGATAACTTAAACATAATAGTATATCAATCATAATGCTTTTTCAGGGTATGAAACTATAACTTATTACCTACATCTTGCAGAAAACCCTATTTGATGTGCTTCAGTGGTCATGGGGATCTTATCATCTTTATAGCTCACGTCAGATGTCCCTTCTCGTTGTCCATTGTGTTCACGCCTTACATGCTAAGTTATTCATTGTGTTTTCGCACAAAAATATCTTTTGAGAAAGTAACTTCTTGTTTCCTGCATTTTCATCTAACGAATCAATGAAATGAAGTAAAAGGGAACCATATTTCTGAGTTTTTCAAACATTAGCAAGATGTGAACAATAAAGGGTACTACCACCCAAAAATAATATTCTTATAAATGAAAGGTAAAATCTTTGGTATTCCATTCCATCAATTAGTTCACAACAATATGTTTCCAGAACAAAATATATAATTGAAAAACGCATCACTATTCTAAAGCATGCGTTCATACGGTTTGAATTGCATAGACTTTGTGCAGAGCGAACGTGTGCAGAGTGCGCGAATGTGTGCAGAGCGAATGAATCGCCCGGGGTCTCCCGACACGCGCTTGAATAGCATCGGCGCATTCGCAAATGTTGACCCGTATAGAACCAGGAAATAGTAGTGGTTCCGTAAGTGGTGAAAATTAATTGCTTTGTTTATGAATTACACAACCCTTTGCAAAATATTGGGTATCTATTTGATATCACAAAGCGGTACTTAAACATATAATTATGTGTTGTCATTTGCCTTGTTGTCCCCTTTAATGATTAAAGAGAAAATGTAATCATTAACTCTTGGAAGACTTGATTTGAGCTCTTCCTCCTGCATGGCTTTCATTATTTTTTTCACATCCTTCAACAACAAAACCTCACACGGGTACATACCATTGATATACATGTATGCACACCATTTGAATTAATTCTTAAGTTGCCCTGGCAATAGTGAACAAAATATTTCCATTTGTGTGGGTGCCAAAAGCATGCAAGTGTCAAACTCGGAAGAAACTTACCAATGCCATTATTTACAAAGATCCCCAATTCTCCATGACCACTGACGAAAATCGAATACAGTTTTCTGCAAAAAGTACGTAATACGTTAAAGTTGTATACCCTGAAATATCATTCTGATTGATCTACTATCTTTAAAGTTATCGTTGCATAACATCCCGTTGTAATTGATTTTAAGGCATACGGTTCACTCGGCTATGGAGAGCATGACTATGTATATTAGTTGTCTGGGAAGACAGTTTAATCTCCACTTCTCACACTCCTTGTGTATGCCAATCCACAAACCCCAGATGTACAAATATAAGAGTTAAATGGACAGTTTCAATCAAACCATATCTGTGTGCACATTCACTGCTCTGAGTATCAAAGAAAAATATCACTTTTTATGTTTTTTTTCAGTTCTCGACCAAGTAACATCCATTTTACGTGAAAAGTTCTCAAAATACTCAGATGACATATATTATCACAGCAAGTCAGATAACATTCAATCAAGTCGCAATTGTCGAATTTGAGTAGCCCAGTATATTTGTCACGTACCACCGGAGGTAATACAATCGTTTCATTTCATTATCCAATCCATATCTATCTAGTTCTGCTAGGGCATCTAGACGGTAAACTGTCACTTGGTCTAACCCCGCTTCGTTTAATATCCACTTCGTCTCATCCCACATAGTCTAATCCCATTTCGTCTAGAACCACTTGGTCCATTAGCTGGTTCGTGAAATAAGCATTTGGCCTTTACCCTAATTGTTTAATAGCCACTTGGTATAAAACCACTTAGTCTACATGCCAGATCGTCTAAACACCAGATTGTCTAATATTCAATTCGTCTAATATCACTTCGACTATTTACCAGTTCGTCTAATACCCATCTGGGCTACACCCATACCGGCTATATCCAGATAGGCATTTCATTACTAGTCTAATCACCATTTCACCAACTTCCCGTTTCGTCTCATTGACAGTTGGGCTACTCCCACTTGGGGTAATGACCACATGGTCTAATTCCCGTTTAGTCTAATGACCATTTGGTACGTTTATCCAAAAGGGTTGGCTAACTCTTTTGAAATGTAGAGCTTTCAACCTTCCAGTTAATTTCGAGAAATCAGTGTTTTTTAATTACCAACATGTGTCTCTTTTTATTAATCAAATCTTTACTACAAGTGGAAGAGCTACCACTAAAGATTATACAAATGCAAGTTAGAACAATACTTCGTAAATCATGTATTTTATATAATTTATCATATTTGATTCAATTTTTGATTAAGCGCCTTTTGCCAGAAATAATGGATATAACTGCGCCTTTTGCCAGAAATATTTTGACAGTCAATATTGAGTTGTTCACTGACAATACAATAGTATAAAAGGTGTGTAAATATTAACTTAACTGTACTTGAATCATAGTAGGCCCCAACCCACCACAAACACACACACACACACACGCACACACACGTACGCACACACACACACACACACACACGCACACACACGTACGCACACATACACACACATACGCACACATACATACACACACCACACACACACCACACCACACCACACACACACATATAATCATGTGCAAACTGGTACAATAATAATACGCATCGCATCATTACACAAGCCCCTTTGTGTCCTGCTTTCTGATTGGTCGAATGTACACATGCTGGCAGGATTTAGCCAATCAGAGTAAAGAATAGAAAGGTGTCGATACAACGCTTTTTGGTTAAAATCTGAAATGGATTTAGCGCCTGTTGGTTGAAAGAGTGGGGTGGGGAGGGGTGGGGGTGGGGCTATACCGCTTTTTTTTTGACATACGAGATAAATGATTGCTTGTAGTTGTACGAGATTGCAATTTCACATTGATATTGATTAGGTTATTTACCCCAAAATACGAAAAGAAACAAAATAGTCAGGACCCTGATGGCAAAATGGCACTTTAATTAAACATTGAAATGAAAACTTCTAAAAGGGTGGTGAGCGTACGAACGATATTTTGGGAAATGTCTATGAAGGTCCCCTGATTGTAGCGGCCAATTATCTTTTTATATTATTTTTATTTATACACAGGATTCGTCTAGTGAAATCGCTGTGGCTAAATATCAATAGACCGCTATAAATACAGCACTATAGCATCTTTCATACGGTATGCAGGCGGTGACCATCACAGAGATCAGTGTGGGCGATCGTTAAACCAAATGCGAATTACACTAAATGGTCATTACCCGAAATAGTGTTTAGACGAACTGCTTTTATACCAAGTGGAAAATGGACCTATTGGTATCAGACGAAATGGTAATAGACCAAAATGGTAATAGACTACATTGATATTAGACAAAATGGTGATAGACCAAACGGTAATTAGACGAATTGCATATAGACCGAGTGAAGAGTAGCCTAACTGAGAATTAGACGAAATGGTATTAGACGAAGTGATAATAGACGAAACGAGGAAAAAATCCAAATAGACGAAGTGACAATTGGCCCATTTGGTGATTAGACGAAACAGCAATTGCCTAAATAGTCATTAGACCTAGTGATGATTATACCAAATGGGTTTGGCCGAAGTGGAGTTAGACGAAAAGGTAATTAGAAAAAGTGGTATTAGACCAAGTGAATTTAAACCATCTAGACATAGGGTGGCATGACATTCAAGTTATATTACTACTGGACATTAGTAATACAATGTCCAGGATGGTCCAGGACGAAGCACAACAGTTGACCAGTTTTTACTATAGGTTTTCCCATTCATTTTCGTCCTTTTGTCATTCAATTTCGTCCCGAGAAGCCGAGAATGTGCCAATGCCAACTTCAAGTTCGTCTATTGTCGACCAGTTTCACAAAAAGTCCATTCAATTTAGTCGTTCGTCAGGCATTTTCGTCAATTACAATTCAAATTCGTCGGTCACAGTAGCTGAACACACCTGAGAATGACGAATTTGAATTGTACTGGACGAAAATGTGTGACAAATGACTAAATTAAATGGACTTTTTCTGAAACTGGTCGAGAATAGACGAACTTGAAGTTGGCCTTAGCACATTCTCGGCTTCTCGGGAGGAAATTGAATCAAAAAAGTGTTAAAATGAATGGGAAAACCTATATTAATGGAATGTATATAAAGGGAAAACTGCTACGGATGGTTTGGTAGAGAGATGTGCATTGATAAGATAGAAAATGGAATAGTAAAATATCACAGGTGCAAAAAGGTTTGAAACCGATTTTGGTAAATACTGTCCATGGGCTAAAGTTGTGCGTTTGATGAAAATTATGGCAATTCTGACCGTAACTTCAATCTTTGTTTTGATGGCTCTGCTAATTCCAACTACTAGTATTTTCTGAATTAAAAACAAAACATGATACAGGTTACATACATAATCAGAAGTTAGCCTTAATATCCTCACCTTGAAATGTAGACAGTCGAAGGGAAATGCTAGGATAAAGAAAGTCCGACGTTATGAATACAGTCAAACCTGCTAATGCTGCTAATGCGATCACCTGTCTATAGCGACCACCTGCTCATAACTATCGCTCTCCGGTCCTCCACTGAAAAATCATGTGTTAAACGACCTGCGTAATGCGACCACCTGCCTAACGCGATCAGCGACCACCCTATTTGGGTCCCGACGCACGTATTACACCTGTGTATAGCGCCCGAAAATTGGCGCTAATGAGCGACCAAGGCATCGACTCGGCCGCCTCTGGTCGTTCAAGGCTTCATTTGTGATCATGCCAATACTTTTAAAATCACAACGACCTTTAATTTTTAAGACTCATAAACAAAGATTATTGCCCTGTAGTACCTGATGCTGATACAGAAATGCGTCGAACAAGGCACTTTAGTCAACGTTACAACCGAATTTCATCTAACAAATATTTGAATTGCCGAGGCGGGGTGTTGCCCCGTGCTTCTTACTCTTTTCATTGATAATCCGTGCGCTTGTTACGAGCAAACATTACATCATGACCTCAGAATTATATGTAGAAACCTCCACACGCGCAGCTGATTCTCTCAAGTCTCATGAATAGAGGCTTGTTTGCATTGAGAGCTATATATATTTGTCATATTATTATTAAAGCCCAAGTCCAGTTTCGGGAAAGTAGCCTAATACATTTATATTGATCAATATTGTTGAATATGTATTGAAATAGGGCTTGTGTGGTAAAATCCGAACCTAAGCATCGTTAAAATTTATACAGAAATATCGGAAGAAATCCAATATCCGCCTGTGAAATTCATAAATCCACCGCGGGTTCATAGCTCTCAACGCCGCTATCGCTGGGGGAGATATAGCCCGTATATAGCGAACACCACGTGTACACAGTCCTCGTGGTTGTAATACACATATCGTATGGGCTATTCCGCTTTGGCGATATCTATTCCGATGGAATAAATATATAATTTTGCAAATATATCAATTAGTAGGCGGTTTCTTGGCCAAATTTGGATAATCCTATATTAGTACAATTATATTCGTTCACATTATTGGTAATAAGAGCTTCCATTTCATTTTTTTGAGAGGGGGGCGTTTCCAAAACTGGCCTTTACCTTTAAATAAATTAAATAAATTTGTATTTCACATAAACAGATAATACACATAATTTGTATTTAATATCTAATAATCTAAATATATAATTTCAACTTTTGTTGTGGTTATGCATACAATACTAAATGAAATATGGACATGTGTGTGTACAGATGCCAAATAATTATACATGTGCATACAGGCACAATATATGCGACCCGACATTCAAAATGGCCGACAATGTGTCTAATGCGACCACCTGTCCATATGATAAAGTAGAAAGGTCATCAAGAAATATCTAAGAACCGCTTTTGACAATTTTTAAAAATGTGTAAGTATTTCGTTTATTTTGGTAAAATCATCGAATCAATCTGGGGACCAGATTTATTACGACCGGATATATTCATTAATATTTCAGCCATTTCTGAACCGATTTTGACCAAATGAAGTTTATTCTGGTATTAAAAGTGCATGTTCTTTAAAATCCGACACTCAGTGTTTCATTTCGCCACACAAAATTGTGTTGTACAGCGCCCTCTCTACCAAAACTAAACTACCCCTTCAATTCGGATAGTTTACGCGCACGATCAAGTTGAAATCATACATTGATTTTTTTTTTCTGTTTTAGGTATGTAGTATTATTATAATTTAATTCTCAAATGTGAAGTACGGGAAAAAAAGTTAGTGATGAATTAGTGATCTATAACACACGTCTGCACCATGTTTAAACAGTAACAAGGAAATATATATCATAATGCATTGAAAACCTATGTACGTTATCCGTTTTTATTAAAAACACAAACAATTCTAATTGATAAGAACAGTACAGTGGATTAACTGAAAAGTCATGATCCCTTGGCGCCCCGCCAGGATATGATGAATGTTCATGAGTGGCACATATCTTTAATCGTTAATGGTCCCGCAAATGATCATAACTATCATTATTTTTACCATTAAACAACACGTGTTTTCGTTTCAATTCCTGTTGTACATTTGTGTTTCTTTCTGCAATCCTGACTTCGGGGTGGTATGAGCATGAGGGTGTGACTATTTAAAGGAATTGTCAATTGAAGAATACAACGTACTTTAGCACTTATTCCATAGCTGTGTGACCGGTACAAAAGTTCTGCCGAAAAAAAAATCCATGAAAATAAACATAGTAGTGATTTTAGACTAATTTTCTGATGCCAAATCTCACTTAGCAGCCAGTGTACCCCCCGCCAACATTCAGGGTTCAGAATCGGCAGCGTGATTGACATGTGATTGGCAATTCATCGGCTTACGTCATCTCCAAAATGTAGTTCATTTGTCCGTTTTTTTGGATGACGCCGGCGGCAGTTACATCATTCGGACATTTTAAATCCTATTTTGTCCGCATTCCAGCCTTCATACACAATGAGACACACATACACACTCAAACACAAACATACATACATACAAGCATACATGCAAACAATCAAACAAACAGTCATTCATACATAAAACGCACTATCATGCATACATGACGCCACACTCACGTGACGTCAGTGACGTAAATCACATAACATACACATTCCTGTGTGTTAGTTGAATAAAATGAGCCTCAATAAATATCAATTTTATTATGCAAGATGCCACATAACAATGCACAAAACACTTATATATGCAGCAATTTTTTTCATAATTATGAAGGGCTTAGTACCAAAAGGGGCTAAATCCACTTTCCATATGGAGTTAGCGATATCAGTACATTAAAGAAGAAGTTTAGTTTTGGTAGAGAGGGCGCTGCACATAACAATTTTGTGAGGTAATGAAAAACTGAGTATCGAATTTGAGAGAACATGCAATTTTAATGGCAGAAGAAACTTTATTTGGTCAAAATCGGTCCAGAAACTGCTAAAATATCAATAAATAATATCCGATCTTTTATATCTTCAATTATACGATTTTTTTCAAAAAAATCAAAAAATGCTTACACTTTTTCAGAAATGTTCGAAAGCGTTTTTTTAAATAGTGGGTTCATGATCTATATATTTAATAATTATTTAACGAGACAGTACATGCATAATTTTGTATGAACATGGTTGAAACCAATGCCTTATTTGAGAGCGCCCTTTTGTATTTTAATGGCGGTTTTTGAATGATAACAGGCTTTTAGGTCTGCCCTCCCAAGTAAAAAAGCAGTATCTGACATTTTTGTTGATGTTCACTTTTTTGCAGAAAAATACTCAATAAACAATGCTCTTTCATGTGATACATTCAGTTTTCTGAAAAAAATTTGGGAACACCATTTTTCCCCAACCCTCAAACGCAGTATCTACAGTCAACCTCCACTTTCCCCAAGGAAAAAAGCAGTATCTACACAGCTAGTCTCGCCACAAGACAAACCAATTATTTATAAGCAGACAATATGAATAATACGCATTTATAATAATTATATCTTGTATGAACAAATTTCACTACTTATAGGAATTGCGAAGCACAAAATATTGAAGCAAATTTAACATATAAGTGCATTTTGCAATACGACCAACATTCTTCTATAAAGCGCAGAGTTTGTGACAAAGGCTATTCAAGTATGCATGAAAGTGCGTGTACCTCTGCCACATTCACACAATGCACAGACTGACTGCCGCGCACGGCATATGATGCTGTGCAGTGTGTTAATGGCATGTGATTTTAACGCATACATACATGCAATTGAGTCATGTATGTACAGTAATGCAGTCCTAATCTTCTACTAAATTAAGCTCTTCAGTGCCATCATGGATTAGTAAGAATTGTTTTATCCATAACCTAAGGCATAATTCATCACCCTCCAAATTTCTATGTAGATACTGCGTTTTTCCTTGGGGAAATCGATTACGCACCGTGTTGGGAGCATGTAACATGCATTATTCCATATTTAAAGTAACTTAAGACTTGATAAGAGAGGGCGCTCTTTATCATGTCAAAGTTTTGTTTTAACTCTAACTTATACACTTTTATAACAAATGTATAAACAATCATTTTTGCGTGGTTAATGAATACAATTTATGCTTCGTATTTTCTTTCATTGCGGAAATATGGGCCAATAAGTCCCTTTTTAAAGAAAAGTGTGACTCGCCTAGAGAGGGCGCTTTTTAATCAATCAAACTTTTTTCCCTTTAAAGTATGTTAATAGTACATACAGAATATATCCGAAACATTTTCGATTGTTTTATCCATAACGTAAGGCATAATTTAACACCCTCCGAATTTCTATGTAGATACTGCTTTTTTCCTTGGGGAAATCGGTCACGAACCATGGATTTTCCCAAAGTATCTACATTTTCATGAAAATCTCAAAATTAAACGGAAAATTTAATTGTTCATGTATGAAGAAATATAGACACCTATATAGCCTTTAATCACACACTTAAGATATCTTCACAAGTTTATTATTTCCGAGCGGCTGTGGCAAAAACACAAAAGGGTCAATATCTCAGTTTCTAGAAAACGCTGAATCGTGTAGATACTGCCTTTTTCCTTGGGACGGCAGAGGTAGGCGTTTGAAGTTTTGTATTCGAGTATGATGGGGTTATACGTATTAGTTTATAATGTTACTCTGCAGGTTTTGGTTACTGAAGTTTAGCCTTACCAAAACTCTACTACCTCATTAATAAGCAACGCGTTACTATCCAGAATCCAGATAGGACAAATTACACAATCAAATTTAAAAATGCGACGATCCATATTTATATTCCCAATGGCATGTGTACAAAGTTTGACAAAGAAACCGGCTTTACTCCAAAATTGAAAAAGTGGATCTACCCCCTTTTGGAATTAAGTTCATCGTAATTATGTCCCTTTATTTACTTTGCTCTGGTTACTTACAGGCAATTCATACTTACGTCTAGCACTGGCTCAGCACTGGATAAATCCACTGCTAGACGCAGATATGAATGGAATGTCTAGCATCAGTCTGTGCTCAGCCTGGCATAACTTTGATCCACTGTTGATCCACTGTTGATGCTAGACACTCGTCTAGCACAAGGTTGCGCAGGCGCACTACGGTATTGCGCGTTCAGAATTTGCAAGTCATCGTTACGTCACAATAGAAGTGTACTAGTGCGCATGCCCAGTCATGTCCTAGACAGCTTTTCGATCCACTGTTGTATTTATACTTGCGCGTCAGTTATCCACTGTTGATGCCGAGTATGAATGGTCGGCTTTTTCGTCTAGCACTGGCTCGGCAGTGGATTTATCCAGTGCCGAGCCAGTGCTAGACGTAAGTATGAATTGCCTGTTATACACTTATCCCGGTCACAGGGGCACATACACAGCAACAAAAATAAACAACTTTTTAAACAACAGCCCAAAACGCTGTTTAAGCCGGTCCCTCTAACAACGTGGTTTAAAATTTTGAACAACCAAGATTGTTTAATCTTTAAACAGTAAGTTTAAAATTCTAAACAACTTTTTAAACAATAGATTTTAAACAGTATGGTTGTTTAAGCTTTCTTTAACAATATTGTTTAAAAACGTCCGTTGTTTAAAAGTGTTGTTCAAAATATTGTTTAAAAGTCAGTTGTTCAAAGTTGTTGCTTAAAAGTATTGTTTAAAAAAGTCAGGTGTTTTATGTTGTTCTTTAACAAACTGTTGACTATACCGTCAAGACTTTGGAGGAGTTCGGACTCGCTGAACTAATTGACGTATTCAGAGGTGAGAATTTAAACTAATTATTTAGTAATCTGAACGTTTTTATACTTAAAGGGCCCCTGCAACCCAAATACATGTTGACCTTTGTTCATCTGTATTAGTGTACACATTCAATATTTGTAAACGGTTTGACCCAAATATGTTTTGTATAATTTTAAACATTTGATCATTTATTTGTCTTCATGTTGCTAAGCCCCACCTCCTAAAAAACCCTCCAGAGCAAATTCTATTGTTGACCTGCAGTGACATCATTTGTCAATCACTGGTCAGCTACCATGAGATTAACAAAAGATGAAAGTACAAGAAGAACATCCACACAAAAGCATGCCCTGCATACCTCCATGCAATAGCTTAGACAGTGCTTTTCTTCAGACATAGCAACAGCTATTGTAATTGAAGTTGTGTGAGTTGGTATTCTATTCAACCGTGTGATGCTATTGTGATTAGCCTAATCTGTGGATGTTCTTTTTGTACTTTCATCTTTTGTTAATCACCAGTGATTGACAAATGATGTCACTGCAGGTCAACAATAGAATTTGCTCTGGATGTTTTTTTAGGAGGTGGGGCTTAGCAACATGAAGACAAATAAATGATAAAATGTTTAAAAATATACAACACATATTTGCGTCAAACCGTTTACAAATATTGAATGTGTACAATAATACAGATGAACAGAGGTC